>SJYC01092979.1:0-14091 GCA_006408675.1 Madoqua kirkii | reverse complement strand
AGTTATAAACTGGCATCAGAAAACTATCATATTTAAATGTATACTAATTTGAAGATATGCATAGACCTGTGAAAACATTACCACAATCAAGGTAACAGATGTATTTTATATATCTAAAAACCCTAAAATGAGATTCAGAGATTATTTTTCGTGGGTGCCCCAAAGTTTTCTGATGAGACGTTCCTTTTTGTACTTCTCAGTCACATACCTCAACATGAGACAGAAGGTGCCAGCTGCAAGTATAGCTCCTATCTAGAATACAAAATGGATGCTCACCAGTTTTTGCAGCAGGACATGTTTTTCTTACCAGGGCCTAAGCATCAGGGACATAGTTATTTATTTCAGAGGGATTAGACAGATCAGTGTTGACATTATTTTTTGCAGCTCCTACTAGAGTATTTTAAAATACATTTCTGATAGCTTACAGATTTAAGAATGAACTCAGATGGGACATTCTAATTACACTAATAAATTATACATATAACTACAGGCAGTGATAAAATGGGATGAGGTAGTGTGGGTAGGAGAGCACTGAGTTCTCTAATGTATTCGATGCCCTCAGTACTCGAGTACCAATTGATAGATATCACAGAAGAAGTTCAATGATGATTTAATTTAAAAGTTCCCTGTGCTTTATCATTCATGTTTAATTAGAGTTAGTCCATTAATTACCTTCTTGAGAAGTGAGACTGGAAAGAAAATTAAGTGGTACTTTCAAAAGCTAATTTTGCAAACAATTAAATGAAGCCAAATATAATTGATAAATGCTGTAATAAATGACCCTGAGGCATTCCTCTTTAGAAAAATTGTTGTTTGGACTTTGATAATATGAGAGAATAAAAAAATATCTTCATAAATTTAAATAAGCATGGAAAAGTAAAAACAAAGGCAATTAAGCTTCTCATAAATTTGACTCAAGCTAAAGGTGGCGATTTCAGCAGCACAAATGTTACCATAGTTTCTCAAAAACATACAGTTGTACCAGGGCCTAAGCATCAGGGACATAGTTATTTATTTCAGAGGGATTAGACAGATCAGTGTTGACATTATTTTTTGCAGCTCCTACTAGAGTATTTTAAAATACATTTCTGATAGCTTACAGATTTAAGAATGAACTCAGATGGGACATTCTAATTACACTAATAAATTATACATATAACTACAGGCAGTGATAAAATGGGATGAGGTAGTGTGGGTAGGAGAGCACTGAGTTCTCTAATGTATTCGATGCCCTCAGTACTCGAGTACCAATTGATAGATATCACAGAAGAAGTTCAATGATGATTTAATTTAAAAGTTCCCTGTGCTTTATCATTCATGTTTAATTAGAGTTAGTCCATTAATTACCTTCTTGAGAAGTGAGACTGGAAAGAAAATTAAGTGGTACTTTCAAAAGCTAATTTTGCAAACAATTAAATGAAGCCAAATATAATTGATAAATGCTGTAATAAATGACCCTGAGGCATTCCTCTTTAGAAAAATTGTTGTTTGGACTTTGATAATATGAGAGAATAAAAAAATATCTTCATAAATTTAAATAAGCATGGAAAAGTAAAAACAAAGGCAATTAAGCTTCTCATAAATTTGACTCAAGCTAAAGGTGGCGATTTCAGCAGCACAAATGTTACCATAGTTTCTCAAAAACATACAGTTGATGATGACCAGGTCTGAAAGTTGGGGAAAAATTGAAATATATTTCAATTATCACAAAAAACTTGAAAAAGGCAATGAATCATATGCTACTCTTGTGTCTTTTTGAGGGAAGCTAAATCGTTTGACCATTTCTTTCCCAGTGCTCACATGTATCTTTTAGAGTTTTTAAACAGGAACTACATAGCAAACTGAGTATATCATTTTAAAATTTCAGTATCAATGGTAAAAAACTGGAAGCTTTTCCTCTAAAATAAGGAAGGATTCTCACTTTCATAGTTTATATTTAATGGAATGTTGGAAGTCCTAGCCACAGTAATCACAGAAGAAAAATAAAAGGCATCCAAATTAGCAAGGAAGAAGTGAAACTGTCACTATTTGCAGATGACATAATATTGCATATAGAAAACCCTACAGTCTCCCCCATTAGTAAATGGATTCAATAAAGTTACAGAACAAAAGATTAACATACAGAAGTATTTTGTTTTTCTGTACACTAATAATGAACTAGCAGAGAGAGAAAACAAGAAAACAATCCCATTTACAATCATCAGTTCAGTTCAGTCACTCAGTCGTGTCCAACTCTTTGTGACCCCATGAATCACAGCACGCCAGGCCTCCTTGTCCATCACCAACTCCCAGTATTCATTCAAGCTCATGTGCATCGAGTCAGTGATGCCATCCAGCCATCTCATCCTCTGTCGTCCCCTTCTCATCCTGCCTCCAATTCTCCCAGCATCAGGGTCTTTTCCAATGAGTCAACACTTCTCATGAGGTGGCCAAAGTATTGGAGTTTCAGCTTCAACATCAGTCCTTCCAGTGAACACCCAGGACTGGTCTCTTTAGGATGGAGAAATTAAAATTTTTAAAATATAATTTGATCCAGCAATTCCACTCCTGGGTACATATCTGAAGAAACAAAAAAGTACTAATGCAAAAAAGAAAAACATATATATATATAGACACACCAATATTCTTAGCAGATTTGTTTATAATAATCAAGATATGGAAAGCACCTAAATATTGATCAAAGGTAAATGGATAAAGAGGATGTGAGAAATTATATACATATATATATAATGTCAAATTAAAGTTATTTTGCTAAAGAGAAACTGTTGAACTGTATCAAAAATAAGTGTAGACTAGATTTTGTGTATATATATAGAAAACCCATGATATTATCAATTGTGTGTCACAATCCTCTTCTGTAGGTATATGTGTGCATGTGTATCTGTTCAGTTCAGTCATTCAGTTGTGTCCAACTCATTGCAACCCCATGGACTGCAGCATGCAAGGCCTCCCTGTCCATCACCAACTCCCAGAGTTTACTCAAATTCATGTCCATTGAGTCGGTGAGGACATCCAACCATTTCATCCTCTGCCATCCCCTTCTGCCCCTGCCTTCAGTCTTTCCTGGCATCAGGGTCTTTTCAAATGAGTCAGTTCTTCATATCAGGTGACCAAAGTACTGGAGTTTCACCTTCAGCATCAGTCCTTCCAATGAATATTCAGGACTGATTTCCTTTAGGATGGACTGGTTGGATCTCCTTGTAGTCCAAGGGCCTCTCAAGAGTCTTCTCCAACACCACAGTTCAAAAGTATCAATTTTTTGGTGCTCAGCTTTCTTTATAGTCCAACTCTTACATTCATACATAACTACTGGGTAAAACCATAGCCTTGACTAGATGGACCATTGTTGGCAAAGTAATGTCTCTTCCTTTTAATATGCTGTCTAGGTTGGTCATAGCTTTTCTTCCAAGGAGCAAGGGTCTTTTAATTTCATGGCTGCAGTCACCATCTGCAGTGATCTGAGAGTCCAAAAAGATAAAGTCTGTCACTGTTTCCACTGTTTCCCATCTATTTTCCATGAAGTGATGGGACCACAGGCCATGATCTTTGTTTTCTCAATGTTGAGCTCTAAGCCAAATTTTTCACTCTCCTCTTTCACTTTCATCAAGAGGCTCTTTAGTTCTTCACTTTCTGCCATAAGTGTGGTGTCATCTGCATATCTGAGGTTATTAATATCTCCTGGCAATCTTGATTCCAGCTTGTGATTCCAGCCCAGCATTTCTCATGATGTATTCTACATATAAGTTAAATAAGCACAGTGACAATATATAGCCTTGACGTACTCTTTTTCCTATTTGGAACCAGTCTGTTCCATGTCCAGTTCTAACTGTTGCTTCCTGACATACATCCAGATTTCTCAAGAGGCAGGTCAGGTCGTCCAGTATTCCTATCTCTTTAAGAACTTTGCAGAGATTGTGGTGGTCCTCACAGTCAAAGGCTTTGGGATAGTCAATAAAGCAGAAGTAGATGCTTTTCTGGAACTCTCTTCCTTTTTGGATGATCCAACAGATGCTGGCAATTTGATCTCCTGTTCCTCTGCCTTTTCTAAATCCAGCTTGGACATCTGGAAGTTCATGGCTCATGTACTGTTGAAGCCTGGCTTGGAGAATTTTGAGCATTGCTTTACTAGCGTTTGAGATGAATGCAACTGTGCAGTACTTTGTGCATTCTTTGGCATATATATGTGCGTTATATATAATGTATATACATGGTGACCCAGACAGTAAAGAATCTGCCTGCAATTCAGGGGACCTGGGTTCAGTCCCTGGGTCAGGAAGATACCCTGATGAGGTGAATGAAAATCCACTCAAGTATTCTTGCCTAGAGAATTCTATAGACAGAGGAGTCTGGTGGTTACTGTCCATGGGGTCACAAAGAGTCAGACACAATTGAATGACTAACACATTCATTTTCATATGTGTATATACACATATGGTAAAATATTACTTAGCCATAAAAAATAATGAAATTTTGCCATTTTCAACAACGTGGGTGCACTTGGATGGTATTATACTCAGTGAATTAAATTGGACAGAGAAAAATAAATACTGTATGTGCTCACGTATATGTGGGATGTGAAAAACTAAAATGAATAAATATACTAAACAGAAATAGATGCACAAATATAGAGAATAAACTAGTGGTTACCAGTGGAAAGAAGGGTTGGAGGAGATGTAAGATAGGGAAAGGATATTAAAAGGTACAAACTACTAGGTATAAAATGAATGAGACACAGGATGTAATGTACAGTATAGGAAAGATAACCAATATTTTATAGAAACTTTAAATGGAGTAAAATCTACAAACATATTGAATCACTGCTTTGTACACTTGAAACTAATATTGTAAAGCAACCACTCTTCAAAAAATAAATTAATTATAAATAAAATGTCATTATCAAACACTGATTCTGTGACAGGCACTCAGTATGCTGTTAGTGATACACCTAACTTTTCACTGAAACAGCTCAGAGTTTAGCAGAGCATAAATATGCTGACAGAGCAAAGCATAGGAAGGACAAGCAATACCGTAATCTGGAAAGAAAGGACATGTATTCTGTCTGGGTCAGCCAGAGCAGGCTCAACAAACAGGGGTGTGGGAGGTATAAGTCTCTTACTGAAGAGATTGGGTAGAATTGAGACCTTGGCAAGGGAAAGCATTCCAGCAGACAGAATGACCAGGGGAAAGACTAGACTTTGTGGGAAAGCTTCCTGGTCAGGCATCTTGCAAATTTTTCATAGAGCTGATTCAGAGGTTTTGAAAAGAATCCTGACATCAACTTATCAGTTTATTAATTTCACTTAATGGCCAATTAGAGATATTATTGATGCTATTGTGGGTTCAGTTCTAGACCAATGAAATTAAGAAAATATTGCAATTGATTCAGACAGTGAAGAATCTGCCTGCAGTGGAGAAGACTCAGGTTCCATCCCTGTGCCAGGAAGATCCCCTGGAGAAGGAAATGGCTACCCCCTCCAGTATTCTTGTTTGGAGAATTCCATTGACAGAGAAGCCTGGAGGGCTATC
Organism: Madoqua kirkii; assembly: GCA_006408675.1. NCBI lineage: Eukaryota > Metazoa > Chordata > Mammalia > Artiodactyla > Bovidae > Madoqua > Madoqua kirkii. The sequence goes on along the minus strand of SJYC01092979.1, from coordinate 8,565 downwards.
ATCTATGTGTCACAAGGAATCACACACGACTGAGCAACTACTACTACTACTAAGGTGAGTCCAATGAACTTTTTTGGTTTTTTAGTGCAAATAAAACTTACACTGTAGTCAATTAAGTGTTCAATAGGATTATGTCTAAAATAAGTACATATGCTAATTTTAGAACTTTATTGAAAAAAAAAGGTGTTAACCACCATCTGAGCCATCAGCTTACTGTAACAAACATATATTTTAAAAAGTTTTAAATATTTTGAGATTTATGAAAATGTGACACAAAAACAAGAAGTGAGCAAATGCTGTTGGAAAATGGCACTGATAGACTTGCTTGACATAGACTTGCCTCAAACCTTCAGTGTGTAAAAGTACAATATATTCTAAGCACACAAAAAAGTGACACAATAAAATATGATATGCAATTTTGGCTATTCATGCACTTCACATTGGGCTCAGATGACAAAAAAATTTACCAAAACCATGTTTTCCCTTTGGGAATTTTGCAAGGCATCAGAAAACAGGAAATCAGGCAAAACAACATGAGGCAATATTAATTTTGGGCAGCCCTCCAGCTGAGATCCTTCTTTTTCCTGCATCTCAGAACACAGTCTTCTTTTCATTAAGATTTTGTTTTCCAGGGGACCACTTTTAAAGTTTTTATTTAATTTTGATATAATAATTCTGTTTTACATTCTGTTTTTATGGCTTCAAACCATGTGGCATCTTAGCTCCCTGACCAGGGACTGAACCCACACTCCCTGCGTTGGAAGGTAAAGTCTTAACTACTGGGCCACTAGAGAAGCTCCAGACACATTCTATTTTAAAAAGCACCAAAATGTCTTGGTGAATGAACTATGATTGATTAGAATTATCAGTTTCCTACACCTAAATATTTTTTGCTGGCCCCCTCACAGCTGGGACTACCCAGAAAGCAAGTTAATGCAGAATTGTAAAGATGAATGGGTCCTAGATAAGTTTAGACATTATGTTTACATATATTATACATTATAATATACACAAGCATACATGGATCTCCATATATGACTCTGTGTGTGTGTGTGTGTGTGTGTGTGTGTGCATGCTCAGTCATGTCTGACTCTTTGCAACCTCATGGACTGTAGCCTGCCAGACCCCTCTGTTAATGAAATATCCAGAAAAGAATACTAGAGTGGCTTGCCACTTTCTACTCGGGGGGATCTTCCTGACAGGGATTGAACCTACCTCTCTTGCATTGGCAGGCAGATCCTTTACCACTGCACCACCTGGAAAGGCACTGTATATGACTACATTTACATGTATATACTATGTATATGCAAAGGTCATCTCTTCTATATATCAGTTCTTTTTTAAAAAATAATTAATTTATTTTAGTTGGAGGCTAATTACTTTACAATATTGTAGTGGTTTTTGCCATACATTGACATGAATCAGCCATGGGTGTACATGTGTCCCCCATCCTGAACCCCCCTCCCACCTCCCTTCCCATCCCCTCCCTCAGGGTCATCCCAGTGCACCACCCTGAGCACCCTGTCTCATACATCAAACCTGGACTGGTGATCTCTTTCACATATAATAATATATATGCTTCAGTGCCATTCTCCCAAATCATCCCACCCTCAACTTCTTGCACAGAGACCAAAAGACTGTTCTTTACTTCTGTGTCTCTTTTGCTGTCTCTCAGTCATCATTACCATCTTTCTAAATTCCATATATATGCATTGGTATACTGTATTGGTGTTTTTCTTTCTCACTTACTTCACTCTGTATAATAGGCTCCAGTTTCATCCACCTCATTAGAACTGATTCAAATGCATTCTTTTTAATAGCTGAGTATATTCCATTGTGTTTATGTGCCACTGCTTTCATATCCATTTATATGCCAATGGACATCTAAGTTGCTTCCATCTCCTAGCTATTATAAACAGTCCTGCAATGAATCTTGGAGTACATGTGTCTCTTTCAATTCTGGTTTCCTCAGTGTATATGTCCAGTGGGATTGCTGGGTGGTATGGCAGTTCTAGTTCCAGTTTTTTACCGAATCTCCACACTGTTCTCCATTGTGGTTATACCAGTTTGCATTCCCACCAACAGTGTAAGAGGGTTCCCTTTTCTCCACAACCACTCCAGTATTTATTGCTTGTAGACTTTTTGATAGCAGCCATTCTGACTGGTGTGAGATGGTACCTCATTGTGGTTTTCATTTGCTTTTATCTGATAATGAGTGATATTGAGAATCTTTTCGTATTTGTCAGCCATCTGTATATCTTCTTTGGAGAAATATCTGTTTAGTTCTTTGGCCCATTTTTTTTTTTAATTGTGTCGTTTGTTTTGGGGGAATTGAGATGCATGAGCTACTTGTATATTTTTGAGATTAATTCTGTCAGTTGCTTTGTTTGCTATTATTTTCTCCCATTCTGAAGGCTGTCTTTTCACCTTGCTTATAGTTTCCTTTGTTGTGCAGAAGCTTTTAAGTTTAATTAGGTCCTACTTGTTTATTTTGGCTTTTACTTCCATTTCTCTTGGAAGTGGGTCATAGAGGGTCCTGCTGTGATTTATGTCAGAGAGTGTTTTGTCTACATTATCCTCTAGGACTTTTACAGTTTCTGGTCTTACATTTAGATCTTTAATCCATTTAGAGTTTATTTTTGTGTATGGTGTTAGAAAATGTTCTAGTTTCATTCTTTTACCTGTGGTTGACCAGTTTTCCCAGCACCACTTGTTATAGAAATTGCCTTTTCTCCATTGCATGTTCTTGCCTATTTTGAAAATGATAAGGTGTCCATAGGTGCATGCATTTATCTCTGGGCTTTCTATGTTTTTTCCCACTGATCTATATTTCTGTCTTTGTGCCAACAACATACTGTCTTGATGACTGTAGCTTTGTAGTGTAGTCTGAAGTCAGGCAGGTTGATTCCTCCTTTTCCATTCTTCTTTCTCAAGATTGCTTTGGCTATTTGAAGTTTTTTGTATTTTCATACAAATTGTGAAATTATTTGTTCTAGTTCTCTGAAAAATACCATTGGTAGCTTGATAGGGATTGCACTGAATCTTTAGGTAGTATACTCATTTTCCCTATATTGACTCTTCTGATCCATGAACATGGTATATTTCTCCATTTGTGTCATCTTTGATTTCTTTCATCAGTGTTTTATAGTTTTCTATATATAGGTCTTTTGTTTCTTTAGGTAGATTTATTCCTAAGTATTTTATTCTTTTTGTCACAATGGTGAATGGAATTGTTTCCTTAATTTCTCTTTCTATTTTCTCATTGTTAATGTATAGGAATGCAAGAACATTTTGTGTGTTAATATTATATCCTACAACTTTATTATATTCATTGACTAGCTCTAGCAATTTTCTCATGGAGTCTTAGGGCTTTCTATGTAGAGGACCATGCCATCTGCAAACAGTTAGAGTTTTACTTCCTCTTTTCCAATCTGGATTCCTTTTATTTCTTCTCTGATTGCTGTGGCTAAAACTTCCAAAACTATGTTGAACAGAAGTGGTGAGAGTAGGCACCTTTGTCTTGCTCCTGACAAGGGGGAAATGCTTTCTATTTTTCATCATTGAGGATAATGTTTGCTGTGGGTTTATCATATATGACTTTTATTATGTTGAGGTATGTTTCTTCTATTCCTGCATTCTGGAAGGTTTTTATCATAAATGGATGTTGAATTATGTCGAAAGCTTTCTCTGCATCTCTTGAGACAGTCATATGGTTTTTATCTTTCAAATTGTTAATGTGATGCATCACATTGTTTGATTTTCAGCTGCTAAAGAATCCTTGCAACTCTGAGAAAAAGCCCACTTGGTCATGATGTATGATTTGTTAATATGTTGTTGGATTCTGTTTGCTAGAATTTTACATAACAGTTCTTATCTGCTTAACACTATCAAGCCGTTATCTGTATGATACTGTTGCCTAAACTTCCTCTGGCCCATAACCATATGCCACATGATGATAAATCTACATCCCACTTACTCCTTGTTGGCCCTTATAGATACAGAGTACTATGTCAATTCAGTTCAGTTCAGTTCAATTCAGTCACTCAGTCATTTCTGACTCTTTGCAATCCCATGGACTGCAGCATGCCAGGCCTCCCTGTCCATCACCAATTCCCACAGTCTATTCAAACTCATGTCCATTGAGTCAGTGATGCCTTCCAACCATCTCATCCTCTGTCCTCCCCTTCTCCTGCTGCCTTCTATCTTTTCCAGCATCAAGGTCTTTTCCAATAAGTCAGTTATTTGAATCAGGTGGCCAAAGTTTTGGAGGTTCAGATTCAGCATCAGTCCTTCCAATGTTTATTCAGGATTGATTTCCCTTATAATGGACTGGTTGTATCTCCTTGCTGTCCAAGGGACTCTCAAGAATCTTCTCTAACACCACAGTTCAAAAGCATCTGTTCTTCAGTGCTCAGCTTTCTTTATGGTCCAACTGTCACATCCATACATGACTACTGCAAAAACCATAGCTTTGACTAGATGGACCTTTGTTGGGAAAATAATGTCTCTGCTTTTTAATATGCTGTCTAGGTTGGTTTTGCAATCCCATGGACTGCAGCATGCCAGGCCTCCCTGTCCATCACCAATTCCCACAGTCTATTCAAACTCATGTCCATTGAGTCAGTGATGCCTTCCAACCATCTCATCCTCTGTCCTCCCCTTCTCCTGCTGCCTTCTATCTTTTCCAGCATCAAGGTCTTTTCCAATAAGTCAGTTATTTGAATCAGGTGGCCAAAGTTTTGGAGGTTCAGATTCAGCATCAGTCCTTCCAATGTTTATTCAGGATTGATTTCCCTTATAATGGACTGGTTGTATCTCCTTGCTGTCCAAGGGACTCTCAAGAATCTTCTCTAACACCACAGTTCAAAAGCATCTGTTCTTCAGTGCTCAGCTTTCTTTATGGTCCAACTGTCACATCCATACATGACTACTGCAAAAACCATAGCTTTGACTAGATGGACCTTTGTTGGGAAAATAATGTCTCTGCTTTTTAATATGCTGTCTAGGTTGGTCATAGCTTTTCTTCCAAAAAGGAAGTGTTTTTTAATTTCATGGCTGTAGTCACCATCTTCAGTGATTTGGGAGCCAAAAAAATCAAGTCTGTCATTGTTTCCATTGTGTCCCCATCTATTTTCCATGAAATGATGGGACCAGATGCCATGATTTTAGTTTTCTGGATGTTGAGTTTTAAGCCAACTTTTTTACTCTCCTCTTTCACTTTAATAAAGAACTATGTCAGTACCTTTTAAAAATAGTATTTCTCAGAGATAGGACCTACAAGAACATAGGGGAACTACTTAATCCTTTGGTAGTGTGTAAGAGTCCTTAATTTTACTTAAAATAATCCTGATCACTGAACTGAGACTGACTGGAAAATACTCATTGACTTTTAATGATACCAAGTTTCATACAAACCTCAACATAATAATTAATAATGCTTTTATCTTTGATACAATTTAGAGATTGTCAAAATTACATCAGCCCTCTGCTATTAATAATTAGATCCATCTTTATCACAAGATAGGTTTCTGAAAAGCATTGAGAGAAATGTACTCTTTGTTTCTAAATACCATTACTGTTTTCCCCTGTATTTATATTACTCTGCATATGAGATCAGATCATAATATAGTCTTAGCCAAGGATACTCTGGGACCTCCCTCAGTAAATGTGCTGGATTCGCTTATTCCTCTTTACCTTGGATTATTTATTGCTAGTCCTCAGGGGTATGCTAAGATTCTCTTTCCTTGAAGTATTGAATTTCTTTCTTTCTGCAGGGGCTCACAAGCACAGAAGCATTCTGATCAATAGTACAGCAAAGACTTAGAGCAGACAACTCATTCTAACCCCCTTAGTGTCCAATTCTCTATAAGGACTTCCTAACATGAAGATGGGGGTACAGATACCAGATGTAGAATGACAATGTCACACAGGAAATAACTTCAGCCCAAACCTGGGACCAAGTATAGTAATGCCAGTGTCTCATCTTTGAAACATCAAAATGACCTAGAGCTGGAGATAAGAAAAGACTCTTTCTCCCACTGAAATCTAATCTAACCATGGTAAAGAGTAGCAGAAATATATGCATGATATACATAGGAAATAGAATCCAAGTGCATCATTTGGGATATAAAAAGATAATATAAGAGACACTCTGAATATGCTCCAAATGATGGAGATCAATAATATCCTGTTGTGAGGAAAGCTATTCCAGCAGCAGTTTTGTTTGTTTGTTTTTGTATATATAATATGTATTACACTGAGTCAGCCCCAAAGTATGTTTTTTCGTAAGATGTTATGGAAAAACCTGAAAAAACTCTTTGGCCAATCCAATAATGTATTACATGTGTATGATAAGTTGCTTCAGTCATGTCTGACTCTTTGCAACCTTATGGACTATAGCCTGCCACACTCCTCTATCCATGGTATTCTCTAGGCAAGAACACTGGAATGGGTTTCATTGTCTTCCTCCAAGCAAAAGTTATTAATGGTACTCTGTCCTACATGGATAAATAATGAAGTTGTCAACCTTTGGCCACTGAAAGAAGCAATGCAGGCAGAATAGCAAGGATGAGAGACCTGAGAAGAGAGCACAAGGAAAACAAAGCCTTTTATGGTAGGTACCCCAGTGGTAGACTGGGTAGAAGAACACAAGAGCCACTGTCAAAGTGCTCTGCCAAAAAGAAAAAAAGAAAACTTGTATAAATTTGCAAATCCGTGATTAGTGTATGAGAGTTAATGATTCTCCTACCTTCACCTAAACTGGATTTAAGTGTTTTAAATGTTCACTAAGATGTCAGACACACTGAAACCATACTCAGAGAAAACTAGTCAGTCTAATCACACTAGGACCACAGCTTTGTCTAATTCAATGAAACTAAGCCATGCCTGCGGGGCAACCCAGGATGGGCGGGTCATGATGGAGAGGTCTGACAGAATGTGGTCCACTAGAGAAGGGAACGGCAAGCCACTTCAATATTCTTGCCTTGAGAACCACATGACCAGTATGAAAAGGCAAAATGATAGGATACTGAAAGAGGAACTCCCCAGGTCAGAAGGTGCCCAACATGCTACTGGAGATCAGTGGACTCATTGGAAAAGATCCTGATGCTGGGAGGGATTGGGGCCAGGGGGAGAAGGGGATGACAGAAGATAAGATGGCTGGATGGCATCACTGACTCGATGGACGTGAGTCTGAGTGAACCCTGGGAGTTGGTGATAGACAGGGAGGCCTGTCGTGCTGCGATTCATGGGGTCGCAAAGAGTCGGACACGACTGAGCGACTGAACTGAAGTGAAGATGTTTATAATCTCATTTTGCTTTATTTTTTTATTTACGGGCTAGAGAAAATTTTCATACATTTATCAATAATGTATATTTATTTCTCTGTAAATTTGTAAAAAGAATTGACAGTAAATATTACAATAATCATAATTGACATTAAATGAGATTCCACTATGCTCCCTTGAGGCAGGTTTCAAATGGACACGCTGTTAAGTCAATAAGTCACCAATGGAGCCCACTCTTCTGACATTTGTGATTGAGGTGATGGACATTCCAGTATTTGAATGGGTACAGTGGGAATTGCCTGCTTCACGTAGCAGCCACCAAATTAAGTTTAACTTGCTTATTGTTTTGTGTCAGCAAATCTGTGTACATCAAGATATCGGATTAAATGAAAGGAGAAGGAACGGGACCTGACCCAGGATATGGGGATATTTATGGTGCTTTAAATCTAATTGTTTTCTGGTAACAAAGGCAGGCACAGACATTATAATTGTCTTGCATTTGCTCTGTAATTGCTTCGAATCCTTTTTGGATGTAGGTGCAATGAGGTCTCCTTGACTGTGAGTTTCTCTGGAGCCTATTAAACTTGTATTCCCAAGGTTTAGAACAGTGCCTGGCATGGGCAGTTATTAATAAGTATTACTAAATGATTTCTGATTATATGAATGGGCTTAAAAGAATTAGTATAGTAAAATAATAGCAATATATAAGTGACATCTAAGACTATAAATTCTTAACAACATGACCAAAAAAATTCACCCTGACATCTCTTTTCTCATGCAGTTGAAATTCTAAAAATGTCACTGTATTGACATAGTGCTTTCCTCTCCTCATCGTTCCTGACAATGCATCCTTCTCTCTCTGTTTATGGGGAGAAGCTATTGGCATTTTTCTATAGAAGCATTTGCAGGGATTATACATCCTCACAGTTTGGCACATTCTTTGATAGAAAAATGTGCTGAATTGACCGGATCTTGTAAAATACTAGAGATTTACTGTCCTTCTCATCTGTGGATGGTGAGAAATAGCTCCTCTTTGCTATAAATAGTAAAGAAAAATTATTTTTCTACATAAATATTATCACTCACAGCATTCATCTTCTTGATAAATATGAAAAATAGTATCTATCTTTAAGAACTGCCGGAAACTCAAGGCCAATAAACAACTTAGAAAGCCTCATTAATCTTTATGAATTGAAAATAAATCCTATAGGAAATATAATTTCCCCTTTTAAAAAATATTCTTCTCTCATTTCATTTTTTATGACAAAGGAAATGAAAT
>SJYC01092978.1:0-45270 GCA_006408675.1 Madoqua kirkii | reverse complement strand
AATCCTAGCATTAACACCAACTACATATATGTTTGGGGAACTTTCTATTTAGTCTGTTCAGAAGGAGGATCTAGAATAATTTAAAAATATTTTAAGTGTTTAATATTTAATGTCAAAATATTTTCCCAGAAGCCTATACATGCATACATTGCTGTCGATAGTATATGAAGGCTTCCGTAAGGTTTAATATTTAATTTTAATATTTCTCCCTGAAAACTCAGCTACCAAATATATTTTCAAGTATTGAAAGTGTGTTTAATATATTTGTGCTTTCACTTGACATAGCACAAGTTTACTACATACACTTTCCTCCATAACAATGAAATAAAGGCACTTTTAAAAGAAAAACTAAAACCATACAGTTAAAATAAATCATGAAATCATATTTTGCCCCCAGTAGTACTATCTTATTTCCCAGAGGAAATAGATTTATGTCAGTTTTGTACCTACATACACACACATGTATATCTGTATACATACACATTCTCTCTCTCTTTACATAAAACACACACACACACACACACACACACACACAAGATATGTTTGTAGAAATAGCTTTTCCTCTTTCCAAAATTGCTATCAGACCCAATACTCTGTTCTGTATTTTTTCCTAAACACTGAATACTTCTATACTTTTCCTTTTATTCACCAAAACACCCTTTTGAATATGAACATGTTTCACTTATCCCAACACACCTAGATCACATCTCTTACCTCAGCACTCTGAGGAATCTCAGATCTCAACTTACCAGAAAACAAGTATTTCGCATTTTCTATATAGACTTTCCGTTTCTATTATTGTTAGCATCATCAGAAAAGGCCAAGAACTGAATACAATGCAAATTTGAATTTTCTTATGGAACTATCCCTAAATGGAGTTTTTGGAAACAACCTAGATGTCCATCAGCAGATGAATGGATAAGAAAGCTGTGGTACATATACACAATGGAGTATTACTCAACCCTTAAAAAGAATAAATTTGACTCACTTCTAATGAAATGGATGAAACTGGAGCTGATTATACAGAGTGAAGTTAGCCAGAAAGAAAAACACCAATACAGTATACTGACACATATATATGGAATTTAGAAAGATAGTATGATGACCCTGTAAGTGAGACAACATAAGAGACACAGAGGTATAGAATGGACTCTTGGCTTCTGAAGGAGAGGGAGAGAGTGGTATGATTGGGGAGAATGGCACTGAAACATGTATACAATCATGTAAGAAATGAAACACTAGTCTATGTTCAATACAGGATACGGGATGCTTGGGGCTGGTGTACGGGATGATCCAGGGAGATGGTGTGGGGTGGGAGGTGGATGGGGGGGGGGGCTTCAGCATTGGGAGATCGTGTACATCTGTGGCTGATTCATGTCAGTGTATGGCAAAACCAATGCAGTATTGTGAAATGGAATAAAGTATTAAATTAAAAAAAATTTAAAAAATAAAATAAAATATACAAACCCCCCCAAAAATAAAAAATAATAAAAATAATTATGTTATCAACAAAATTATAATAAAATAATTTCTCATATGATTTATTTTAAAAGGAAGAGAAAGGAATTATGCACTTTTGTTGTTGTCTTTGGATGGTGATTTGGAGCAGTGTAAAAAGGTGAACTTCTTCAATCCATTCCATCAGCTACACTGAGGGCCAGAAGAATTGAAGAAGTTCAACCAATTGAAGTTCTCAGATCAGACTGAGTCTTTGTTTTCATCAATGAGGATACTGCCAGAATGAAGAAATGAAGTGTGCCTCCTTGCTACCTGTGGATAAACTCTGAAAGCTTTATGAAGAGTGAAATAAGTCACACATAAAAGAACACCCAAATTTCCCTCTTACCCTTCTAGTTGTGATATCACTTCCTCTTATTACTCAAATATTGTGTTAAATGTGATTATGTGGAATCTAGAAAAAATGGTACAGATGAACTTATTTGCAAAGCAGAAATAGAGATACAGATGTAGAGAACAAATTCTGTCCTTTGTATGGGGGGAAAGGGAGGTGAGATGAAAAGGAGGTTGAGATTGACACATTTATGCTTACTTCTAATTAGTGCTCATGCTCAATAGTGTCCAACTCCTTGCAATCCCATGGACTGTACTCCTTCAGGCTCCTCTGTCCGTGGGATTCTCCAGGCAAGAATACTGGAGTGGATTGCCATTTCTTACTCCAGGAGCTCTTCCCCACCCAGGAATCGAACCCATGTCTCTTGTGTCTCCCACACTGGCAGATGGGTTCTTTACTACTGTGCCCCCTGGGAAGCCTACACACACACACACACACACACACACACACACACACACTCACACACACACAGTACAATGTATGAGATAGACAACTAATGAGAACCTACTGTATAGCACAGGAATCTCTGCTCGATCCTCTGTAGTGTCCTAAATGGGAAGGAAATCCAAGAAATAGAGGATATATATAGAATGGCTGATTTGCTTTGCTGTACACCAGAAACTAACACTACACTGTAAAGCAACTATATTTAAATAACAATTTTTAAAAAGTGAAGAAAATAAGTGAACGTTCTTCAGATGTGAGGAATTCTCCAAGAACAGCAACCAGCACACAATGAACCTACAAGAGACACCTCAATCCCTGAGTCACACCATGATTTACTTCCTCTTACCCACCCTCCATCCCCAGTTACAGCTCTAACCCTATCTGCTGCTGTCACTACCCACCCACATCCTCTACTTGCCACATGCATTTGCACTTGCATTCTCTTGCCCACAGCGTTTTGCAGGACAAATCCTCCAGCTGTGAATACCTTTTCCAGCCTCTTCTTGTAATCTAGATATCAGTCAGATCCATGTGACGTGACTGATATTCCCATGGAAGTATGTTGATCCCAGAACACCTCAGTCTTGTAGTCTCTGATTAGTGTTGTCTATCACCCATCTGGATGAACAGACTCATGGTCATTGTCTTTTCTCACATCTGAATATTTCCACCCCCATTCTCACCCATTTCTGTGCTGGAAATCTTCTGCAAGGTCAAGCAAATCTCTGAGTTCTTGATCTAGGGCCAATAAATATTCTCTTTATTTTAAGCTATTCATGCATTGAGTAAGTGTGCAATAGGAAAACAGGAAATAAAAACTGAGTCCCCACAAAGTGCTCATAGATAAGCATATTCCCTGAGGAATCACATAAATAGATAGAACATTTTTCCATATAGATTGTTTTCTTCTTTATAAATTATTAAAATAGAAAAAGAGTAAATAGACCAAAAAAATGTAGAGAGGGTGACAAGACTTCAGCCTGAAAGTACATTTTATTGCAAAATAATGCAAATGATTTGCTAAAAATACGACAGTGTAGGAAGTAAAAGTCAAATATTTCTGTTTCTCTTTGCATAATTCTTGAGAATCATTTTGTCTATACCTTTCCAGTTTTCCTTTTACAGATTACATCAATGTTTATAGACAATATTAGCCCTTTTCAAATGTCTTTGCAAATAGATTTTCCCTTATTGCTTTATTTATTGTGCTCATGTGCATGTGTTATAAAGTGCATTTGCTTTTTTTTCCCTTTATGATCCGTAGGCTTTGTGTCATGCTTTGAAAAAAAAATGCCTACTCCCAAGATGATATGATTTTTTGTAATTTGTGTGTGGTAGTAGAGCAAAGCATTATAGGAAAACTTTCTTTTTTTATATAGCAACCTTTTACTGACACTGAAATCAACTAGCCCCTGGGAAAAGAGTGACATTACATTTAATGGAGCTGAACATGTTTGGAATCATCAAATACAAGATCAATTAACTAGAAAATTGATAGCCCCATAAATTTATACAGAAGCTTCTCAGTGAACCTACACAGAATTTACGAGCACTTGGCAAGAAGGACACTTGCAGAAACAATGCACACATCTCACTGTTAAGTCACACTGAGACTCAGAAATGTAAACACACACATATGAACTGTGCAGTCTTAAAATGAGTTCCTAGCTGTTCTCAGAAAAACTCATACTCAAAACATGTCAGGTTTTATATATTTTATGTCCATGTATACATGATTTATTGACTTTACCCATTATACATCATTTCATGACATCATCTCTTCTTGTCTTTATAAGCAACTAGCTGTCCTAGACGAAGCCAACAACTTATTTTGTTGGGCAATGACTTTTAATACCCATGTCTATAGGCTTGAATAAATGCAATCACTTTTCAACTTCTTGCTCTCTCTAAAACCACATAATGCTTGTTAGATATCAGACCTTGTCTTCTTTGGTCTGATGTCAGCTGGTTTGGTACCTTATTACTTAAATTATGATAATCATGTCATCTGTTTTAACTAATGAAATTGTTAAATAAAATATAGTCAGATTTAGAACTCTACCACAGAACCTCCCTTGGGTTGACATTAAACATCAATCTATCTACTTTCTGGTGATCACTTAAAAACTATGACTCCACCTAATCATACTGAAATCCTGCCAACACTTCCCAATTAAGTCTTTAGGGATATTGTCAGAAATAATCTGCTGAAAGATGTGCCATATGCACTGCATTCCATATTCCAAATAACCCTATCAATATAAATGAGTGAAATTAATCTTGAAATTATCATTTTGTTTCTCATCAAAGTTATGGAAGGTTACTGTATCAAGGGAATTTTCTGAGTGGGATTAAGTCTTCCAGTTAATCTGTTTTTTCTTACTAAGTAAATATCTTATTAGTATAAATAATTTTTCATACTATATGTTTATATAAATTGTACCTGCTAACTGTAGAAACTAGAATGACAAAAAACCACAGAGAAATGAATACTAATTCATAATTTCAATATCTGGAGATAACCTGTATTAACATTTTATTGATATCTCTCTAAAGGTATAATCATATTTTAACTATATATATATTCTTTTATTTCAAATATAGTGCTCGATCTACCAGTTAACATGTTGAAAATAAACAAAAGTACTGCCAAAAGGCAAAAGCAAAACCAAAGCATAATGATATATATACAGAGATCTTAATGAATATGTACATCTCAGGTATCTGCAGAGGCTACTGAAGAAATCTGATTTTTGTCACTCATATTGATCATGACCTACTGAGCTACACACTGATCCTTGTAAATATAGTTGAATATCAGTTCCATGGGCATCTCTCTAAAGAGTATCTTGCTTTCCTCCCTGGTAAGCTAGCAACTCAAGAAATTAAATTCAATCTCTTAAGAAAATTAAATTACTTTCTCTTTGAGACCTTAATTTCAATTCTTTTGGATATATATTCAGAAGTGGATGGCTAGATCATAGGTAGTCCTATTTTTAATTTTTTGAGAAGCCTCTGTACTGTTTTCCATAGCAGCTTCAACATTTTGCATTCCCACCAACAGTGCTGTGTTGTGCTCAGTTGCTCAGTCGTGCCTGACTTTTTGCAACACTGTGGACTGCAGCCAGCCAGGCTCCTCTGTCCATAGGAATTCTCCAGGCAAGAAAACTGAAGTGGGTTGCCATGCCCTCCTCCAAGGGGTCTTCCCAACCCAGGGATCGAACCCAGGTCTCCCGCATTGCAGGCAGATTCTTTACTGTCTGAGTCACCAGCGCACATGGTTTCAATTTCTCCAATCATCACCAATGTGTATCTTTACTTTTTAATCTTTGAGACTGGCTAACCTCATATGTATCAGGCGATATCTCATTGTGGATTTGATTTGGATTTTCCATGTACATGTTGGTCATTTGTATATTTTCTTTAGAGAAATGCTATTCAAGTCCTTTGTCTATTTTCTTAATCAAGTTTTTTGTTTTCTTTTTGTTACTGACTTATGGGAGCTTTCTATATATTTTGCACATTAATCTCTTTATAAGACATCCTGTTCTATAGGTTTCCTCTTAGTTTTGTTAATAGGGATTCCAGTTTTGTTTTGTTTCTTTTGTTTTGTTTGCTGGGCAGAAGCTTTTATTTTGTTTAGCTTGATGTAGCTCTACTTATCTAATTGTTTCCTGTGCTTTGATGTTATACCCAATAAGTCACTTCAAGGCCAAAATCTGAAATCCCATATTTACTTCAGCAATATTCACACTCTTCAAGGTAAAGATATAATCTAAATATCCATCAATAAATGAATGAATAAAGAAAATGTGATATATGCATAATGGTTCTCAGTCTCTCAGTCCTGTCCAACTCTTTGCGACACCACAGATGGTAGCCCACCAGGCTCCTCTGTCCATGGGATTTCCCAGGCAAGAATACTAGAATGGGTAGTCATTCCCTTCTTCAGGGGATTTTCTGAACCCAGGGATTGAACCTGTATCTCTTGTATTGGCAGGCAGATTCTTTACCATTAGCCCAACTCATATTAGGTACTTAAAACTTTCAAACTTATAGAAGCAAACAGTATAATAGTAGTTTCCAGAGGCTCCGGGGAGGAGAAAATAGAGAGCTATTGATCAAAAGGCAGAAAGTTTGTTATGCCAGATGAATAAATTCTAGAGATATGCTGTACAATATAGTGTCTGTAGATTTCCCTCCCCCCACTTCTCCATTTCTAGAAATGAGAAGTTATACAGGCCAGCCAATCTAACTATAAAAATCTTTCAATATCTAACATAAATAAATTTTGAGCCATAAACAAGGGAAGGATTCTTAGGCAACAATCATTTGTCCACCACTATGAATACATTTGAATTTCAATTAATAAATAATCAATTGGATGTGATAACCTCAAGGAAGATAGTTCCCTGAAAATCAGGTACTGTTTTTGATAATTTGCACTTTGAGAAATGAGTACATGATTAGGGGCTGGTTAGGATGGTGAACAAATGATTTGTAACACACAAAATGAAGTGACTAAACCCTGGCCTGGATACCACAAGTACATTCTTCTTGCTAAGAGGCACTGAGGCATATTCCATTCTGGAGGAATAAGTGGTTTTGATGCAATTAAATTCTTATCTCAAAGGGGTAATTATAAAGCTTTTATCAATAGCTGAACTCATCCTAAGAATGCTATGCTTTGGGTTTAGGGATAAGAGATGAGGGAAGAAGTAACTGGTTCTTCCTTTGGTAAGAATCTATTGTTATCAATATTTAAAAATTTCTGCCCAAATGGGTTAGTAACCATTGACCAAACCAAATGTTTTCCACCCTCTCATCACACCTGCCCTGGGCCTACTTATTCTTTCTAACTCAGGGACTATATGAAATTGCATATCTTTCCATGTTCCACAGACATGTCTACTATGTGGTATTAGACATTTCAGTGGAGATGTTGAACAGGAAGATGCAGGTATATATGCATGTGTTTACAAGCATATACATACAAACACACACATATATATGGAGTTTGGGAGAGATGTCTAAGCTGGAGATATAAACTAAAAAATTATCAACAGGGAGTTGAAATACAGGTATTAAAAGCATGAAACTGAATAACATCACCAATGTGGTCTGTGCAGAGAGAGATGTGCAAAGGCTAAGAAAGGGAGTACTGGCATCCTAACATCATGAAACCAAGGATCTATGAGGGAGCCAGGAGAAGAGACAAAGAAATAATCAGCAACCATAAGAAAACTGAGAGTGCTATGTAATATAAACCAAGTAAGTAAATTACATAAAATAGAAATAAGTGATAAACTTTTTAAAAACCCAATAGACATTGGGTTTTGCATGACAGTATTCATTACCTGTGAATGGAAATAGTCTAGGGAATTTAGGAGGCCAAGTATTGATAGGAAAAGTATGAACAAGTAGAATAGGATTTAAAGTGTTGAAACTGTTTACAGGAATTTTTCCACAAATGATAGAAAATAAACAGACTTGTAGGCATTTGAAGGTGGGTCAAGATAGATATTTTGAATTTTTTTTTAGGATGATGAGATTGTTAACAGCCCACATGAATGCAATAGAACCATACATGAGAAAAAAGGCTTGCTGGAATAGCACCCTTGTACAGGAAAGCAGACAAGCATGTACTATATGAGTACTGTAATTGGATTTGGATAGAGACATCAACAATCTGGCTCTGGTAACAGGCAGGAGAAAAGAGTTTGTGGTCAGATGTTGATAGGTCTGTATGTGGATGTTTTCTGTTGATTTCATACATTTTCTCAGGGATGTATAAACATAGATCAACCATCAAGTGGGAGGAAGGATGGAAGAAAAAGCATTGTGAACTTAGGGATACATGGAAGTTAATCAGCCAGTCAAATGTAGGCAGAATATATGAATTTTTGAAAGCATTAAATTTATCTTATAAATGATTGTCAGTGTGATGGTATGTTCTTTTCTAGCAGTATTTAGCTACACATGTATAAAAGGTAGACTAGAGATAGATGATTGTATTTAACCAAACAATTCAAGAAATTAAATTCAGTCTCCTAAGAAAATTAAATTATTTTCTCTTTGAGACCTTGATTTCAGTTCTTTCAGATACATATTCAGAAGTGGATGGCTAGATCATTCCGTAGTTCTATTTTTAATTTTGGGGGGAACCTCCATACTCTTTTGCCAAGAGCAAATATAATGAAGGACCATGGGAAAAGAGAGTTGAAGTATACACAGATTGCTTTTATTATGATTAATCATGAGATTTACTCTGGGCTTAGAGGGAAAGGAGGATATCTTGGTTGTGAGGAAAAGTAAAAAGGTTTTAGGACCAATGCATTGGAAATCCTGGAAAAAGGCAATGGATTATAAGACCTAGGGTACTAAACAGAGTAAGCGAGAAGTCAGGAGGTGGCATTCAGAGTAGTATGTAGGCAGGATGTAGGGTAGAAGGCAAGATCATTCAAGAGATGATCACTGGAGAGAGTGACAGGGAACCAGAAGCTACTAGTATAGACAGCTGATGGAACACAGGGGTTGATGGAACACAGAGTGTGTGATCAAATCTGATGCTTCAGATTCAAAGCCAAGGATGCAAGAGATGAGAAACAGAAGCTCTGCAAGTCTCAGGGAAGGACAGAGGAAGAAACAGCCATCATGAGAGAGTGCTAGCAGGATGTGTAGAAAGAAGAAAGAATAGGAGGTCTGTAGTACTTTATGAAGATTAGGCCACAGTAACAGAAGAGTGACTAGGAAATCCAGGTATCCTTTACTGTCTGATATAATGTAGTGGCATTTATCCTGATAAAGTTCAAGGCAGTAGGTATTGAAGTGTAGAGGGGAAAAAAATGCCTTTCTGGAGCTTTCTCTGCAACTCAGAAAATGGAGAAGAAATCAAACATTGCATTTTAAACACTTTCTTGTAAGAGAAGCTTGCTCTGAAATTAACATCATGTAATTTTTTCTTATGTTTATTTTCTTCTTCATACCAAATTGTATCCTCACCAGCTTTTTTAAGTTACTCTTCTTTTCACTGAAGTATAATTGCTATACAATGTTATGTTAGTTTCTCCTGTGTGATGAAGTAAATCAGTTATATGTATCCATATATCCCCTCCCTCCCAGACCTCCTTCCACCTGCCCTGTCTTCTTTTGTTAGAAAAATTCCATGATATGTAAAAATTTCCCTCTAATCCACTAATATAGATAAATACAGATAAATATTTAATTTAAAAGTATTTAATATACTTAAAAAAGTTTACTAGATGAATAGGCAAAAGAAATCTATGATGACTCAAACCCAAATATTCAATGAACCTGTGAAAAGACTTTAAATTTCAATAAGTTTAATAAGACTTTGGATCTCTTAGATTAAAACAAAAAGAGGATAATATTAGCCTCAATGTTTTTCATAAAATATGAATTTTTGGAGCTACTATACAAAGCAAACTGTAATAATATAACTAAATACAGTTATATCCCTCAACCCAGCAATCCTGCTTTTAGAATTCTAACCCATAAAAATAAAAGCAGTAGTCCATAAGAACATGCACACACACTGAGGCACTGCTGGAACAGCAGAGTAAATATGTTCAAAATTCACTTCATCCATAAAAGTAATGAGAATGCTTGCAGAAATGATTAAAATCAACTTTTTCAAAATACTGTAAATTAACCAAAGGCACCAATACAAGGAACAGTCTGTTCAAACTCGTACACTCATGGTCTCCCAATGGACACATCAGAAAAATGACTGAGTTTTACAAGAATAGAGAGCTTCATAACATTTAATCTATACCATTCTCATCCCTGCTCCCCAGTGCCATATGTGTACATGTTAAGTCGCTTTAGCTGAATCCAGCTGTTTGTGACCCTATGGACGGTAGCCCACCAGGCTGCACTTCTATGGAATTTTCCAGGCAAGAATACCAGAGTGGGTAGCCATTTCTACCTTCAGGTGATCTTCCCAACCCAGGGATAGACACATGTCTCTTATGTCTCCTGTATTGACAAGAAGCTTCTTTACCACTAGTATTATCTGGGAACCCATTGTTTCACAGAAGCCTTGAACATTAACCTCACAACCATAAGAGCCACATACCAGCTACTCAGACCTATATATACAAAACTATAAAACACTGGAGAAATAAATCAAAGAGGACACTAATAGATGGAGAAATGTACCATATTCATGGATCAGAAGAGTCAATATAGTGAAAATGAGTATACTACCCAAAGCAATCTATAGATTCAATGCAATCCCAATCAAGCTACCAATGGTGTTTTTCACAGAGTTAGAACAAATAATTTCACAGTTTCTATGGAAATACAAAAAAACTCAAATAGCCAAAGCAATCTTGAGAAAGAAGAATGGAAAAGGAGGAATCAACCTGCCTGACTTCAGGCTATACTACAAAGCCACAGTCATCAAGACAGTATGGTACTGGCACAAAGACAGAAATATACATCAATGGAACAAAATCAAAAGCCCAGAGATAAATCCACACACCTATGGACACCTAATCTTTGAAAAAGGAGGCAAGAATGTACAATGAAGAAGAGACAATCTCTTTAACAAGTGGTACTGGGAAAACGAGTCAACCACTTGTAAAAGAATGAAACTAGAACATTTTCTAACACCATACACAAAAATAAACTCAAAACGGATTAAAGATCTAAACGTAAGATGAGAAACTATAAAACTCCTAAAGGAAAACATAGGCAAAACACTATCTGACATAAACCATAGCAGGATCCTCTATGACCCACCTCCCAGAATATTGGAAATAAAAGCAAAAATAAACAAGTGGGACCTAATTAAAACTAAAAGCTTCTGCACAACAAAGGAAATTATAAGCAAGGTGAGAAGACAGCCTTCAGAGTGGGAGAAAATAATAGCAAATGAAGCAATGAACAAAGAATTAATCTCAAAAATATAGAATAAACTAAAACAGCTCAATTCCAGAAAAATAAAAGACCCTTCAAAAAATAGGCCAAAGAACTAAACAGACATAGACATACAGATGGCCAACAAACACATGAAAAGATGTTTAACATCACTCAGTATCAGAGAACAGTAAATCAAAACCACAATGAGGTACCATCTTACACCAGGGAGAATGGCTGTTATACAAAAGTCCACAAACAATAAATGCTGGAGAGGGTGTGAAGAAAAGGGACCTCTAAATACAAATTAGTACGCCACTCCAGTACTCTTGCCTGGAGAATCCCATGGATGAAGGAGCCTGGTGGGCTAGAGTCCATGGGATCGCGAAGAGTCAGACATGACTGAGCAACTTCACTTTCACTTTTCAGTTTCATGCATTGGAGAAGAAAATGGCAGCCCACTCCAGTGTTCTTGCCTGAAGAATCCCAGCGATGGAGGAGCCTGGTGGGCTGCCATCTCTGAGGTCACACAGAGTCGCACATGACTGAAGCAACTTAGCAGCAGCAACAGCCACTATGGAGAACAGTATGGAGATTCCTTAAAAAACTGGAACAAATGGATAAGAAAGCTGTGGTAAATATATACAATGGAGTACTATTCAGCCATTAAAAATAATACATTTGAATCAGTTCTAATGAGGTGGATGAAATTGGAGCCAGAAAGAAAAACACCAATACAGTATACTAATGCATATATGTGGAATTTAGAAAGATGGTAAAGATAACCCTGTATGTGAGACAGCAAAAGAGACACAGATATATAGAACAGTCTTTTGGACTTTGTGGCAGAGGGTGAGGGTGGCATGATTTGGGAGAATGGCACTGAAACATGTACATGATCATATGTGAAACGAATAGCCAGTCCAGGTTCAATTCATGATACAGGATGCTTGGGACTAGTACACTGGGATGACCCAGAGGGATGGGATGGGGAGGGAGGTGGGAGTAGGGTTCAGGATAGGGAACACATGTACACACCTGGTGGATTCATGTCAGTGTATGGCAAAACCAATACAATATTTTAAAGTAAATAGCCTCCAAGTAAAATAAATAAATTTATGTTAAAATAAATAAAAAATTTTTAAAGTCAGTATCTCTCAGTTCAGTTCAGTTCAGTTCAGTCTCTCGGTCATGTCCGACTCTTTGCAATCCCATGAATCACAGCACGCCAGGTTTCCCTGTTCATCACAATCTCTTGGAATTCACTCAGACTCACGTCCATCCAGTCCGTGATGCCATCCAACCATCTCACCCTCTGTCGTCCCCTTCTCCTCCTGCCCCCAATCCCTCCAAGCATCAGAGTGTTTTCCAATGAGTCAACTCTTCGCATGAGGTGGCCAAAGTACTGGAGCTTCAGCTTCAACATCATTCTTTCCAAAGAAATCCCAGGGCTGATCTCCTTCAGAATGGACTGGTTGGATCTCCTTGCAGTCCAAGGGACTCTCAAGAGTCTTCTTCAACACCACACTTCAAAAGCATCAATTCTTCAAAGCTCACCCTTCTTCACAGTCCAACCCTCACATCCATACATGACCACTGGGAAAACCATAGCCTTGACTAGATGGACCTTAGATGGCAAAGTAATATCTCTGCTTCTGAATATATTATCTAGGTTGATCATAACTTTTCTTCCAAGGAGTAAGCGTCTTTTAATTTCATGGCTGCAGTCACCATCCGTAGTAATTTTGGAGCCCAAACAAGTAAAGTCTGACACTGTTTCCACTGTTTCCTCATCTATTTCCCATGAAGTAATGGGACCAGATGCCATGATCTTCGTTTTCTGAATGTTGAGCTTTAAGCCAACTTTTTCACTCTATTTTGAATATGCTGTCTAGGTTGGTCATAACTTGTTTTCCAAGGAGTAAGCGACTTTTAATTTCATGGCTGCAATCACCATCTGCAGTGATTTTGGAGCCCCCCAAAATTAAGTCTGACACTGTTTCCACTGTTTCCCCATCTATTTCCCATGAAGTAATGGGACCAGATGCCATGATCTTCGTTTTCTGAATGTTGAGCTTTAAGCCAACTTTTTCACTCTCCTCTTTCACCTTCATCAAGAGGCCCTTTAGCTCCTCTTCACTTTCTGCCATAAGGGTAGTGTCATCTGCATATCTGAGGTTATTGATATTTCTCCCAGCAATCTTGATTCCAGCTGGTGTTTCTTCCAGCCCAGCATTTCTCATGATGTACTCTGCATAGAAGTTAAATAAGCAGGGTGACAATATACAGCCTTTTCCTATTCAGAACCAGTCTGTTGTTCCACGTCCTGTTCTAACTGTTGCTTCCTGACCTGCATACAGATTTCTCAAGAGGCAGGTCAGGTGGTCTGGTATTCCCAACTCTTTCAGAATTTTCCAGAGTTTATTATGAGCCACTATAGTTAATCACAAATGTGGTCAAATGACTTTGGCTGATTCTGTGTTGTCACAGAACGTAAGCCTGGAAAGTCGTCATCTTCTGGAGCATTTACTGTTACAAAGACCTCCCTCATGTTACAGTAAACCTGAGATGTTGTCTGTCTTCATGTCATGTCTCAGTAACCCAGGGTGAGGCCAGACGGATGAATAAACATTCACACTAACAGAGGTGGCCCACCTATACAAGCCCATCTTTATTTCTGGCCAACTCTTCATTTTATACACACACACACACACACACACACACACACACACACAGAAACACATGTGAGTGGCAGAATCACATTCACCATGTGAGAGACAAGAATGATGAGACCAACCTGCTTAGCCAGGGAGCATTTCTAGGACACAGAATGAGCCCTGGCTCATTCTCCACTGTACAAAAATGTTTGGTGCGAGGCAGGATGTTCATGGCCCCAGAGACAATCTCCAGGCATCCAGCTGCTTCATCCAGTAGATATTTGCTTTTGGACGTTCAAATGTTTTTTCCAGCATCAGCTCCCAGGAGTGCTCAGTACGTGGCAAGTGCCTTGAACAAATGATGTGAGGGTAGCTGCTGTTGTTCAGTCACTCAGTCGTGTCTGAGCCTTCGCGATCCCAGGGACTGCAGCATGCAAGGCCTCCCTGTCCATCATCATCTCTCGGAGTTTGCTCAAACTCATGTCCATCAAGTCAGTGATGCCATCCAACCATCTCATTGGAAACTAGTGGAATGAAATGATCGCAGCCCTGTGGGTCTATCAGCATCTTTTGGGACCCAGCAACTTATCAAATACGTACAAACATCAAAAATGCTGCTTAGGACTAAAGGCCAGTGGTCCGAGCTACGTGGGAGGCATCATGGCTATGGTTCGTGATGTGGACACAGAAAGACAGCACAGCCTCTGCCAGTGTCCCTGCCCCCTGAGGTATTTGTCACCAACCAGCCTCCACAGCTTTCAGCCTTCCTGGGGTCTATTCACATTTTGTCTTTGTTAACTTCTTGCATAGGACCTTGCTGAGGCCAACTAGATGGTCTATAAAATATGAGTTTCCCTAACAGTCTACAAATGCCCTCATTCTTCAGTTAGTCCACCTCAACAGTCTTGCCAATGGTTTGAGTGAAAACATGATTGCAAACTTATTTTCAAGCTGCCCTGTTTTCTGGAAAAAAGAAAAACAAAAGGTACTATGCACTAGCTGTGTCTCAGCTGTATCATTTATTCGATTTTGAAATTTCTCTTACAATTTCTTTACATATTCAATTTTCTTTTTTAGTTTCCAAACATATGTGATTTCTCAGTTCTTTTTTTGTTATGGATTTCTTATTTCTATATACTTACAGTAAGAGAATATACTATGTATGACTTGGTATTCTAAAAGCTGTTGAAGTTTAAGAAAGTCTGTTCTCTAGTTGAAAAAAGTAATTTATGTCTATTAGTTATTCAACTCTGATAACTATTTTTTCTGGTTGAAATATCAGATCTTAATTGCTGATTTATGTCTAATCCCCATAGTTCTTTCAGTTTTTATTTTTCTAAGATAATTTCTGAATATTCATGTTTATTAGGCTTCCTTGAAAACTATTGTTTCCTATTAATATATAATATCATATTTTTTTTAGTTTATATTTGTCTTATAAGCCTTTTTCTAGTCCCTTTGCCCTATTGAATGTATTTGTGTAAGTATTAAATTTTGTTTCTTGTCCAGCCTGCCCGTGCTTATCTTTTGGTCCCTGGCCATCTCAGTTCTTATTTCATATTTGTCATATTTATTCATTTCCCCCATCAAGTCTTTAGGCTTCTCCAAATCTAAGGCTCCACCCACATCTAAGGCTCCACCCACATCTAAGGCTCCACCCACCACCCCATCCCTGGACCCCTGGACGTGAGGGTGGCTCAGTAGCTCCCACCTCCCGTGGCTCCTCCACAAAGCCCCTCATCCCAGCTCAGTCCTCCCACTCACCCAACTACATTGACACTGTCTGAAGAAGTATTTCAGGTATAACTTTGGCTATGTTCTTATGATTGTTTTGACGATTGTAATCTTGACTTTGTGTTTGTGCATGCTCCATCTCTCCAGTCCTGTCTGACTCTGTGGCCCCATGGACTGTAATCTGTGCCTGCCGGGCTCTTCTGGCTGAGGATTTCCCAGGCAAGAATACTGGAGCAGATTGCCATTTCCTCCTCCAGAGATCTTCCCCACTCAAATATCTGACCGGTGTCTCCTGCACTGGCTGGTGGGTTCTTTACCACTGAGCCGCCTGGGAAGCCGGCTGCGCACAAAGGCACATCTTGAAAGAACTGGTCGTCATGTTTACAACTCAGTGACTCACTCTGCAGTAAGAGAGTCAGACACAAAAGCTGTCAACGAAATTCAGAGCCATACAACTTAAACCCGATTCTCTCACAATATAGCCCTTTTTGAGCATTAATATAATTGTCTTCTTAATATATTCAGTATTATTAGATTTCCTAAAGCCTGCCAAATAGATGTGGGCAGGAAGTTCACCAATGAGCGAATGATGCATTCGTTTAAGATTCAATTAAGAAAATGGATGTCAGGTTTTTTTTTAAGGCGGGGGGCGGGGGCGGGGAAGAAAACCCAAGTATAAACTTCAAAACCCCCAAAGTCCAAAATACCAAACTCAAACTAGAAATTAAATATCCCCAAGATGAATCCAAGGAGAGCCTCTGAAGTCAGTAATGAAAGGATCTTAAACTAACCGAGGCAGAGGTCCAACAGGAGAATCGAGGCAACTACTTTTGATCCTAAGTGCAAAGGATTTGCTCAAGGATTAAAAGGGAAGGACGGAGGTAATTAGTTCTCCGTGCTGGTTTGTTGGGAGGAAGGTGCTAGCACCATTTCCTTCTCTGAAGACAGGAAGTGTGGTTTTGAGGAAAGAGCAAGGATTTGGAATTCAGACCACCTGAGTTCCAAAGTTTGCTCCATCATGGTGACTTGAAGGACAAGATTTAATCTTCACACACCTCGTCTTCCTCTGTGAAGTGGAGAGAATAATGCCTTTGGCATAGGTTGTTATAAGGTGTAGAGAATATCATAGGTGCTAATACTTGTCAGCCTGGCAGGTGAGGCAGGGCCTAGTCTTCTGTGCATCTCCAGGGACAGTGGGGGCTCCTGTTGGCTGGGTAAGCCCCTGGCCCCTCTCCCTTTTCCCTCCCTTCCTTCTGCGGGGATATGGACACACAGCCGCTGAATGTGCCACAGCCATCTGGCAACAAGGAGCAAAAAGGCCAGGAAAATTAAATCATCATTGGCCCTGATGTCTCTAAGCTGCTGAACAAACGCCAGCAGCGGTGACCCCTGGGCTGCTCATTTCACGGGAGAAGACCCTGTTCGCTTAAGTCACTCTAATTTGGTTTTCTGTTACTTGAAGTAGAGAAGCACTCCCGGTTTATAGATCCGGATTCTGTCTGATAGCAGGAAACACGCCTTGGATATACAAGGTGACCTTGGACAGGAGACAAGAACAAAAGGGGATGTAACTTCCATATGACCCGAAATGTTGCCTCCCGATGATTTCCTGACATTCATCCTTATCTGAGAATTTTCTGCCTTTTCCTTTACTTACTTAGGAGGTTTGTAGGGTTATAAATATTCCTTCACTCCTAAATTAGCATTCAGTCCCTTCCTCTGCCTGACAAATGGATCCCACCAAACTTCTAAATATTAATGAACAGCAAAGAAAAATAGAATAAATCTGACTGAGCTGTTGCAGTGACCAAAGCTAGCTGCATTCTCTGCAGCTGCCCAGCTAGAGGGGAAGCCACTGCCTGGCTCCTTGACTCCAGGCTGCCCAGGACTCCTCACCACCAAAGGCACGGGCGGACGTGACGGCGCTCCTGTTCTGGGCCTGTGCTCTCGGAAGATCTGGCAGGTTCCGCTCGGCAACCTTAGAATTTTGAGAAACGCAGCTGGATCCTGACACACTGACTGGGAGGCCACTGGAGGAGAGACTCAGGGGACAAGGGGCGACTGAGCCCCCAGCAGAATGGGGGGGAAGCAGAATGGGGGGCATCCGGCTTCCTCCCCAGGCTGTTCGAAAGATGCCAAATTACTTTAACCTCATACTAACTAAACCCAGAGATCTTGCAACTGAACCCACTTTCCCTTGGCCTGGGCACACTTTAAATGTTTAATCCACATGCTGTTGATAATTCCGTTTTTATCATACCACTTCATATGTATTTTCTACCACTCACGCTATCAAGTTTGGGTTCCAAACCTCACTGGAGAGGGATGGTGTCAACCCGTTTCTTACTGGCTTGATGAACACTTTTCAACACAGTTCCAGATGATGGTAGGGCTGGGTGAACCCTACCTGAGCTCCTAAGGCAGACCTGTCCTGAAGAATAGGGGCAGATAATTGAGGAAACTAGCCAGGGAACTGAGGCTGATGATTTCAGACAAAGATGTGTACTGATTTGACGTCCAAACACATTTCAGCATGGTCAACCTGCCTTAGATTTTTCACAGATAGACTTGGATCTAGAATCTATCAGTACAAAACTGTTAATGTTTTATCATTGCCTTTTCTGTTGGTCCTGTGGCTTTTCTTCCTGTTTGGACGGGCAGGTCTCGTGGCCTCTTTCCCTCAAGGTCCTCATTCCATCTCTGCCCCCTCCCATAATGAGAGCTAGTCAACTTAACACCTACAGCTCCTGGACTCCCACCTGTGTGGCTTGCATTCTGATCTGATTTCTCAGAAACTGAAAAAAAAAATCGTGTTTCCAACAATGGAGGCTCAATACTGGGTCAAACCACATTGGACCTCAATTGGGTTTTCTTTTATTTTGTACATTTCTCAGCATCAAAATTAAACTTCAGCTTTGTTCTTGTTCCTGGAAATGGAAGAAACTTTATGCAACTGGGTGTGTTTGGGGTCCTTCTCATTCTTTTGTGTTATTTCTACAATATCTATTTGTAAACAGATTTATCTTTAATAGCTTGCTTTACACTTCAGACCAAAAATGTCTTATACTGCACTTATTTGTCAAAAGTAAGATTGTCGTATAATGTTGGTTAAAAAAAAAAATGACATGTCCTTTGGGTGCAAAAATGCAAGAATGTACAATGTTCAGAAATTTTTGTTCCAAAGTGTTTTTAAAATGTTTTCTTTACATAAGTTAAAGCCCCACGTTATGCGGCTTACATGCACTGCTTATACGTCTTTAAGCTGTGTCCACACACAGAATATTCTCCCTCTCCTTGTTTTTAAACCCAGTGGCCTTTGATAGAACTTCTTCTACCTAGGTTCTAAGATTCCTTGAAAAAAAAAAATCAGCATCTACCCAAACTTTCCTGGCATTCCTGTACCAAATTGCTATCATTTTTGGTGAGCTACTTCTCAACACATTTCTCCCCAAAGGCTCACTGAGGTTTTGTTCATCCCTAATTGTTGCCAAAGGGCTTCTCCGGTGGCTCAGCAGTAAGGAATCCATCTGCTAATGCAGCAGACTCAGGTTTGATCCTTGGGTTGGGAAGATCCCCCTGGAGGAGGAAATGGCCACCCACTCCAGTATTCTCACCTGGGAAATACCGGGGACAGAGGAGCCTGGTGGGCTACAGTCCATGGAGTCGCAAAGAGTCAGGCATGACTTACAACTAAACAACAGCCACAAAAGTTGGCAAAGCACAGCAAAACTGCTGGGTTTCTAAAGACTATTCTGTAGCTTGGAATGGTCCCAGAAGCAGAACCATCAGGTCAGAGATTCCCAGAAATTCCCCAAGAAGCTAAAATAATTCCAAAGACCTCAGCTCCTCCTAAATAAGCTTGGTGAAAGCTGATCTGCTCAGACCCATCAGAACAGAACATTCTGGAAGTCAGGTCCAGCTCCAGCCCTGCAGGCGTGGCTACCCTGGCTGGGTCCTGGGAGCATTCACAGGTGCAGGGGTCTCCCTTCACGTCTCATGAAGAAATCCTCACAGCAGGGTGGCTGGAGCGCCCTGGGTCACCTGATAGGTGTATTTTTAATTCTTTCAACAAATTGTTTTCCAAAGTGGCTGCACTGTTTTCCATTCCTCCCAGCAATTTTTGAGAGTGCCGGTTGGTCCACATCCTCTCTAAGAATTGGTTTAGCAGATCTCTCCAATTTTAAGCCTTCTGGTGGGCGTGCAGTGTGTGTCATTGTGGTTTTAATCTGCATTTCCTTTATGACTCATGAGGCAGCGTTCCACTTCTTTGGTAAAGTGTTCAAGTTCTTTGCTCATTTTTACTAGGCTCTTCATGTGGTGTCCCCTGCCACACATCACTTGGATCTTAGTTTCCCAGCCACAGATCGAACCTGTGCCCTCTGCATCAGAAACACATAATCGTAACCCCTGGACTACTAGGGAAGTCTTAGTCTACGCTTTTCACAGTCTCATTGTTGACCGATACGTTTTTCAGAGCAAGTCTGTTGCCAGGTAGGTCTTGCAACATTTTTCCCAAATCTCCAGCTTCATTTTCTTACAATGTCTTGAAAAGCAAAAGGGGTTTTGTTTTTTTTTTTTTTTTTTTGATGATGTTCGATTTACAGATACTTTTGCTTTCTGCTCTCTGTGCCCCATTCCAGAAATCTTTGCAGAACCTGTGGTCACAACCATCTTCTCCTTCACTTTCTTCTAGAAAGGCTGGTATCATTTTAGCTCTTACATGTGAGTTCATGGTGTTGTTTTAGTCTCTTGCCTTTTTATACGGTTAAATATGCTTGACAGTCAACAAAAGTCTGTTCAGTTAAAAAACTTTTAAGGGTTTTGGGTCCGTGACATTAAAAAAAAAGAGAGCGGGAGGATGGGGAAGTCATGGGAGATGAAGAGGACAGAAGACAGACGTCTGTCATTCCTAAGACATCTCAGCCCAGAGGGGAAAGGACTTCCTGGGAGACCCCAGCCCAGAGCCTGAGCTGCCTGCAGCCCAGACAGGGAACTAGAGCAGAGGCCCTTGGGCCCAGACAGCCCTGTGCATCCACCTGTTTGTCTCTGCACCCACCTGAGCTGGGATTTGAAGGCTGATGCTCCAGTCCTCAGGACACCAAGCTCTCTCCCCACCCACTGCCACCCTACTGGGGAAACTTCAAAGGGGGACACTTCCCCATCCTCTGGTTCTGCCCCTGGCAGACTTGCCCAAGAAGGATGCTTGTCAAGCATCCTTTATCCGGTAACCTGGGTCTCCCAGCTGGGAGCTCAGAAGACCAGGCTCGGGTCACTTCATGCCCTCAGGGAAGTTCAGGATCTTCCCTGTGGCCTGCAAGACTCCTCAAGAAAACTCCTCCCTGCCCCTCAGCACCCTCTCACCCATCCCGGCGGCCTCCTGCACCCCTGCCCTGCTCCTGCTCTCCCAGATCCTCACCTGCAGCATCTCTTCAGAGCTCCGCTTGGAAGTCCCATCTCTGGGGTGACCTTTCCAAGACATGTCCTCCGAGACTCAGCCCCAGTCCAATGCAGAACCCCAAATAGTCAGACACGGTTGGCAGGAACTACCCAAACTGTTGCCATGATCATTTGTCTTGTTTTTAAAATACTTTATTTGTGGTTGTTGTTCAGTTGCTAAGTTATGTCTGACTCTTTGCATCCCCATGGGCTGCAGCACGCCAGGCTTCCTTGCCCTTCATTGTCACCCGGAGCTTGCTCAAATTCATGTCCATTGAGTTGGTGATGCCATCCAACCATCTCATCTTCTCTCACCCACTTCTCCTGCCTTCAATCTTTCCCAGCATCAGGGTCTTTTCCAGTGAGTCAGTTCTTCCCATCAGGTGGCCAGAGTATTAGAGCTTGAGCATCAGTCCTTCCAGTGAATATTCAGGGTTGATTTCCTTTAGCATTGTTAGTAGCCTTAAAATTCAAGTTGAAAACAGCTGCGAAGACAGATGTCACAGGATCCTTGGATCTGCCAGCTGAGTTAGCGCCTTGGGCCCTAGTTCAGGAAGAAGTCCCCAGAGCTCCAAGGAGAGTGAAGGAAGAGTCAGAGGATGGGAGTGGGTGGGCAGACACTGACCCGGAATCAAGACGGAAGCTGATGTCCCCAGAGCTGATATCGGGTCAGGTCAGGGCTTGGCAGAGCAATGGATTTCACGGTTTCATTCTTAAAGTCACTTTGGGGTATGCAATCATAGAAATACTGTGCTGCCAAAGTTGTCCTTCTGTATAAATTACGGAGCTGAATTTTTTAAAAAAAATTAAAACTTCAGAATATTCTGGAAAATAGTCCTATTTGTTTAAATTTTCAAGAAGTTCAGGGAAATGAAATTTCACACAGTGGATCTTCACCAAAATCTGAGCCTTGAGCCATAAACCTGGGAGAGAAAAAAGCAAGTCGACACCTTCTCTGCAATTTTCCAGGGTTATTTAGTGAGAGGGAGGCAGGCCCTTTCTTCTGTTTATCAGGAAGAGGCATTTCTGATAACTGATTTCAAGTTCAGTGGTTTGTTTCTCTCCAGCGAGTGTTGAGTTCTGCTGCCCTTGACCTGAAGCTGAAGGCCCTGTAGTCACCTGGAGCTGGAGAGCGGCCTCGGGTCGACAAGGGGCTCATTGTCCACGCTGCAGGAGCGGATGCCCCAAGGATGAAAGAAACTCAAGGAGAGAGACAGCACGGACTGGAACAGCCCTCCTTCACCCACACACATCTCCCTAACCCATGTAGCCCCACACCCTCCCTCCTGGGAGACAGTCCTCAAAGCCCAAGCCCATCCCCTCTGCCAGAGAAGCTTCCAGCTGCGCCCGATGGCACGGAGACATTATCAGCCTGTTTTATTTCCTTCTTTCACAAACTGCACAGCCATGTGTCGCAAACGACAGTCTCCCCAGAAAAGATGAGACCTGCCCACACGGCTGCCCGAATCCCGGCTTCAAGGTCAGGGTGCTGCGTTTGGCGTCTTCCCTCTTCCCTCTGTGCCCATGACCAGAAGCCCCTCACCCTAAAGTCAAAGTGCGCACCCTGGGTAGCCTCCGCAAACAGTCTGGGCGGAGGGCAGCAGTCTGGGCGGAGAAGTCGGCCACTTGCAGGCCACCACCTGACCCCGCCTTCCTTCCCACCCAGTCTCTTTCACAAACCAGATAAATGCATGTCTTCGCTCAGCTACTTCAGTCGTGTCTGACTTTTCCTGAACCCCTGGACTGTAGCCCTCCAGACTCCTCTGTCCCCAGAATTCTCCAGGCAAAAATACTGGAGTAGGTTGCCATTTCCTCCTCCAGGGATCTTCCTGATGCAGGGGTCAACCCAGGTCTCCTGCATTGACAGTTGGATTCTTTACCAACTAGCAGGAGGAAGAGGCCCAAAGCTTCACCACCAATATCTGCCAGGTTCTGACTTTTGACACCAACAACTCAAGGCCATAATGAGACACAGCACAAAGCCCTTCCAATGCCAGGTAACTTAGAGCTTTTCTCTTTTTAAATTGTAAAGCAAATTCTTTCTAATCTTTAGTGAAACACTCACCCCAGTGTCAAGGAAACAGAACATTTTTTGGTAGGAGATAAACCATCATAAAAATGTTTAATTCAAGCAGCTAGTAATTCAATCATAGTAAAAAATTAAGTTCTTTTTTCATGACAAACACATTTTGTAGGGCAAGGAAGTGGGGACACAGGGTCCACGTCAATCTTTACGTCATTGGTCTGTAGTCTGGAAGAGGGACACAGAGCAGCGTCTGTGATCTTGTCCACACACATCAGAGCTTGAGGGATTCAATTGTCCTGTTTGCTATTTGGAGTTCCTTTTCCTTCATTTTTACTTAATTTAGTCAAATGGTTTGGGTATGTCATCAAGATTGGAGAATGTGTCTTCACAAGACCAAAATAAATGATGAATCACTGATTCAGGGGGAAAAGAGAAAACCAGCTTGTCATGAGCCGGACACAGTTTCCAGGGGATGGGCTGATGCTGAGGCAAGACTTCACAGAGTGGGAAAGCAAAAGTTTTCCGAGGAAGAACTCCACCAGGCACGCTCAGTCCTCCACCCGCGAAGACGCTCCGCACGACTTCCAGAAGATCTTGGTGCTGGGGCCAGAAGAGCAGCAGTGTCTGACGTCTCGGTTGGACTCCAGCCCTGAGACAGCTAGAGACAGTGCTGTGACAGTCAGGAACAAGAGGCGTGGAATCTGAGAGATGAGAACAGTGAATGGCCGCGTGAGCTCTCTGGTCTAAATCTCTAAAATCACATGGAGTTGGGGAACTTGAACCTCTCCCCAAATAAAACATAACTTAACTCTCAGGAAACCGCAGACCCTGCTGGGACTGACCGCTGGACTAGAAACCCTGATCCTGACACAGAGCCACCAACGCAGGACAGAGGAAGCCACCGGCTTCGGGCAATTTCCCCAGCTGTGAAATAAAAGCGATATTTGCTCTGCGGACCCCACATGAGGAGAGAAAAAGGACATTGTTCTGAGTTCATTGGAAGGACACTATCTGAAGATTTTTAAATCTCCATTCATTGTGTACAAGAAACTACAAATTATAGTCCTTTGTGTTTTAAAATAAGCCCGTGACTTGAGAGGGCTTCCCAGGTGGCGCAGTGGTGAAGAACCTGCCTACTAGAGGAAGAGACACAAGAGACACAGGTTCGATCCCTGGATCAAGACGCTCCCCTGGAGTAGGAATTTTCCAATATTCTTGCCTGGAAAATTCCATGGACAGAGGAGCATGGCAGACTACAGTCCACGGGTTCATAAAGAGTCAGACACGTCATGACCCTAACTCTTCCATTTGACTTGCTATCCTCAGTGAGCCCATGAGGTTTGGGTGTTTTCATCCAGACCCCATGGAAGCCAGTTATGTACAGCCTCTGCGACTCCTGCCTGGTTCAGACTGTTTGGTTACAAATAAAATCAGATTACCTGGGAAAGATTGAAGGCAAGAGGAGAAAGGGGTGACAGAGGATAAGATGGTTAGATGGCATCACTGACTCAATGGACATGAGTTGGAGCAAACTCCAAGAGATGGTGAAGGACAGGGAAGCCTGGCATGCTGCCATCTGTGGGGTCACAAAGAGTTGGACATGACTGAGCAACTGAACAACACTCGGAGGAGATAGCACAGAGTCCTGGAGGTAGTCCAGCGGGGTAGAAGCTCCCAGGTTGGGCTTGCAGGTTCTTCCTCGAGCTCAGTCCTCTAGGGCTATACCCGAGCTCTGGAGCTGGAATGGTCCCTGTGTTGGGTGGCATGCCTGCCTAAGTTATGTCATTCCCCACAAAACTGACCTCTGCTCTTCTACCCTGGTTGAAGTTTCTATCTTTAGCAAAAACAATCCAGTTGAACTTCAGATACACGATGGATATCTCCTCAATATAAATATATCTCATGCAATCTTTGGGACAGACTTATACTAAACAGTGTTCTGTTCTTTATCTGAAAATCAGATTTATTGGGTATCCTGTATTTGACCCAGCAACCCTCAACCTTACATCTGTAATTGTTTGTTATCCTATTAGTGATGGAAGCAAGACAGGTGTGTCTCAAACCGTGAGGTCTCATCAACATAACAATATCAAAACTAACTGAAAAACGAACTGTTTAGTCACTGCACTCGGATCTGAAGACTGTGGAATGACACAGCAGCAGCCTCTATTTGTGAAGTGCTCAGTGTCAGACTTTATTTCCACAGTAAACACATGAGGCACATACCGTGGTCCTACTTCATTAATGCTGAGGCCTTGATCAGTGTTGGCCCGAGAGCGACCGTCTGAACACAGAACTGCCAGTCCATCCCAAGGCAGTGGCAGCGCTTCAGGGACACCTTGGAACTGAATCTGGTGATTGATGTCACTGTGTCACTATCCTTGGCGGGCACAGCGGCATCAGTTCTCAGGGAGCCAGACTCTGCGTCATTGGCAAGGCCATCAGGCTAGTTTTCATCATGCTTGGTGTCACCCTTGCGGAGGGTCTGTATGTGTGACGACCCACAGAACCCACCCTGGGAAGGCCGAATGGATTTTCACTGTTCTTATCTGTCTCTTCTGTAGGCCTTTCCAGCCTCAGGGAGTCAGGCAGACTGCACCACCATTTGAGCTTTTTGGGGTCCATGTGCCTTTTTTATTCTGAGCAGGATAACTTGGAATTCAGGAAAATAAGGGAGAACTCTGTCCCCACTGCTGACTATCAGACAAAGATCCCCTCAATCACAGCCATCCCCTTCTTAACGACCGGGAAGTCGACACAGAGCATGTGGTAGGATAGCTGTCCTCTTTCCTGGGGACAGTGCAGTGCTGGACCCCCAGAGCCTGGCAAGAGGATAAATCACAGCACAACCCAGCATCGTCTGTGACAGGTCAAAAGCCGCCTCTACCTGGCCTGACAGCGAAAGGCAAACCACCAAGGTAAGGAGCTGCCTCCTTCTCGGGAGGCCAGCGTGCCCTCGGGCTGCCAGGGTCACTCCGGCAGGCAGGGGTAAATTTAGAGCCTGGCTGCCTCATGCCACCCGCAGTTCCTCTTCCTCTGAGGACGAGCAGGCAGTGGACCAGCTCCAGTCTTCGCACCCGCGTGCCAGTCCTGCTCGGCCCATCTTGTGTGTCAGACAGCCTGGCCCTTCACAGAAGGCGACATTTGTGGGATGAGGCGACATCTTCGCAAAATGTCAGGAGGCTTCTGCCTGGCCGGGGTCCGGGTCAGCTGGCCTGGCCAGCATGGCTTTCTGTGGCTGCAGCGCTGTCTAAATGGAGAAGGGAAATTACAGGGGAGAGACAGGGCTGCTAAAAAAGCACGAGGAAGAGGCCAAGTCCTTTCTCCCTGTTTATAGCAACACCACCTTCGTGCAACCCCAGGTTCAAGGAAGCAGGGCGGAAGCCTGGCCCTCGGCAGGTGAGCAGGGGAGGGAGGGGGGGTCCATGACCCCCGCACAGAGCCTGCCAACAGCCAAGGGCAGGGGAAACTCAACAGGCCTGGCAGCCTGGCGGGTTTGCTCCTTATGGGGACATGCTGAGCAACATGAACCGTGAACACTCAAGTTCACGCTCCTTCTGCAGACCCCCATCTGTTCTCACTTCCTCTCAGGATGCCCCCCACCTCCTGTCTAACAGGATGCCGGGCTAGCCACGATGACTTCCCAGGAGCTGAAGTCATGAAAGCATGTGGCACATAAAAGAATAGAAGCACTGGTCATACAGGCCGCCTGTGAGGCCTAGACTAGTTCTACGGGACAGCAGTGTGTCTTGGGCAGGATGTCCCAGAACGTCTGCCAAGAGTTACAGTGGGCACACGTGGCCATCGCCGCCTGCCCGCTGTGGGGTCAGGACTCTAGGGGATGGGATGAGGAGGACAGAGGGCCAGCCCAGGCCTTTCCACCCAGCCCTCCAGCTCCACAGGCTCCAAACCTGCAGCCCGCACCCCGACTCTGGGCTGAGCAAGAGCACTGATTTTATCAGTGGCTCAGCGTGGCCTGACTCCAGAGTTCAGAGGCACTGACAGGCTGTGAGGGTCATTTCCACATGCCCTGAGCCAAGGACCAGGCCCTCGGAAGCCCAGCACACCTCCAGAGTCCCTCCAGGGACTGTGCTTCTGGATTCCAGGCGTCCTCCAGTGGTCACCACCCGAGCATGTCTTCATGTCCTCATTAAAGCACCACTCTCTATGGCGAATGACTTAAAATTAGCAAAGTCAATATTTGATCTGGGCCCAGATGGGAAAGTGGAACCTTCCATGGAGAATCAGAGCTGTCTCCAAGGAGAAATGCAGCAGCAGCCCTGACCTTGAACTTGGAGGAGACAGAATGCTGGACTTGGGGAGTGACCAGGGCAGAAAGGGCCTCGGAGTCACCAGCCAACACAGGGAGTGGCCGCATTTAGACCAGCACCCTCACCACCTGCCCCTCCCAGCCCAACTAGGCACACCCCACCTCGTCCCTCCCTTCTCAGCCCAGCCTCAAGGTTTCCTTGGATGACTGTGGTTCCTGATTTTATTACTAGAAGAAAGACTCAGGTATGGAAAATGCCCTGTTTTATTTGACCTGCATTATAACACTTCCAGGGGTGGCCTCAGACCCTCCATGACTCCATATTTAATAAGACAACCATGCAAAGGCTCAGGGTCCAGGTGGGACAGAGACCACCCAGCACCATCCACCCCCTAACACAGAAGAATGAGCGCTGTGGACACCCCGAGCCTACCCCCAGACACCTCTGAGCCCCCTCCTTCTGTCAATCCGGCTAAAGGTCTGTGAATTGCGCTGGTTTTTCCAGAGAATCCTCTTTTGTTCTTTTCCTGTTGTTTTTCTCATCTCTACTGGACTCATCTCCACTCTAATCTTCCTTCCTTCCACCTGCCCGCTCTGGGTCTAATTTTCTCTTCTTTAGTTCCTTTAGTTGTGGTGGTGGTTTAATTGCCAAGTCATGTCCGATTCTTGTGATCTCATGGACTATAGCCCGCCAGGCTCCTCTGTCCATGGGATTTTCCAGGCAGGAAAATACTGGAGTGTTTACCATTCCTTCCCCAGTAGATCTTCCCAACCCAGGGATCAAACCCGGGTCTCCTGCACTGTAGGAAGACTCTACCATCTGAACCACCAGGGAAGCCCTCCTTAACTTGTACACCTAGATTATTGAGATTTTTCCTCTTCTCTGAGGCTTGGGTTCACAGCAGTAGCTTCCTGCAGGCACTGCCCTCTGCTCCCACCCCGGGGGTTCTGGCGGGTTGTATATTGTGTGGACACGTCTCTTTTAGCAGTGAAAACAGTTGACTGCCCTAGGAAACAGAAGTCTGAGAGAGAACAGCAGTCATCAGCTTTACTTATTCTCTAAACTGAAATCTACCCAGAGAAGATGGCTCTGCTTTTAAACCGAGTTCTTCTTTGGCCCTAGGCAGAAGCTATTTTTGCTAATGAAATTGTGGTCCAAAAAAAAGAGACACTTTTCTGGGTCTTATTGGAGATACCGTGGCCCTTGTGAGCAGATCAATATAAGAACAGTGTAGACGCCAAGCTGATGGACTTCTGTCCGTGTCTCTGAGGTTGGAGAACACACTGTACAGGGACCAAGAAGCCCTGGACTGTGTTTTCTGCCCGTCCACCCAGGGCCGCACCCAGCTGCAGAGTCCTTGCAGAGACAGGTCAATGCTCCTTGCTCGAGGCCACCTCTTCCTGGGGCCAGCATCCTCCACTGGCCAGCGTGGAGGGCCGATCCTGCTTCTGAGGACAGCCCATGAGTTGGTGGCCGTGCAACCAGCCGACTTAGCAGGTGACCAGGAGCCAGTGCCAAACAGAAGGGGGCTGGCTTTCCTGGGAGACACAAAACCCAGGCCCTCAGAGCACTGCCCTGCCAGCCCAGGTGATGTCGATCGGACGAGAGCTTGCTGCTCACTTGCACCCTGCCACACACCCGCTGGAACACTTCTGTACATCACTATTTATTTTTTTCAGTTGCTCTGCATTATTAAACAGCTACCCCATCTCCTCTGCGTAGTGGCCACATTTCAAGGCGGGGGAAGTAATTCCTGTTTATGTGTGCAGTTGGGAAAACTTTTGGAGCTCTCTAGCATGAACAACATCTTCTAAGACATCATGACTTGTTTCCAACAATGGTCGGCGGCAGTGAGGGCTGAGGGCGCGGGCTCACTCCCCACACACCCGCTTTGAAAGGTGATCAGCACCCAGGATGTTCTCGCCTCTTTTATCTGGGCGATTGGAGCACAGCTGGGAATGCCGCTTTCACGGTCAAACAGATCTTAAGGTAATTTCTTGGAATGCGTATCTGATGGGACAGGACCGAAAAAAGAGAGAGGAGAGCAGAGCTGAACAATCACCTACAAATTCAGTCGCCGAGAACAACTCGTCCCTCCCTTCTCAGCCCAGCCTCAAGGTTTCCTTGGATGACTGTGGTTCCTGATTTTATTACTAGAAGAAAGACTCAGGTATGGAAAATGCCCTGTTTTATTTGACCTGCATTATAACACTTCCAGGGGTGGCCTCAGACCCTCCATGACTCCATATTTAATAAGACAACCATGCAAAGGCTCAGGGTCCAGGTGGGACAGAGACCACCCAGCACCATCCACCCCCTAACACAGAAGAATGAGCGCTGTGGACACCCCGAGCCTACCCCCAGACACCTCTGAGCCCCCTCCTTCTGTCAATCCGGCTAAAGGTCTGTGAATTGCGCTGGTTTTTCCAGAGAATCCTCTTTTGTTCTTTTCCTGTTGTTTTTCTCATCTCTACTGGACTCATCTCCATCTAATCTTCCTTCCTTCCACCTGCCCGCTCTGGGTCTAATTTTCTCTTCTTTAGTTCCTTTAGTTGTGGTGGTGGTTTAATTGCCAAGTCATGTCCGATTCTTGTGATCTCATGGACTATAGCCCGCCAGGCTCCTCTGTCCATGGGATTTTCCAGGCAGGAAAATACTGGAGTGTTTACCATTCCTTCCCCAGTAGATCTTCCCAACCCAGGGATCAAACCCGGGTCTCCTGCACTGTAGGAAGACTCTACCATCTGAACCACCAGGGAAGCCCTCCTTAACTTGTACACCTAGATTATTGAGATTTTTCCTCTTCTCTGAGGCTTGGGTTCACAGCAGTAGCTTCCTGCAGGCACTGCCCTCTGCTCCCACCCCGGGGGTTCTGGCGGGTTGTATATTGTGTGGACACGTCTCTTTTAGCAGTGAAAACAGTTGACTGCCCTAGGAAACAGAAGTCTGAGAGAGAACAGCAGTCATCAGCTTTACTTATTCTCTAAACTGAAATCTACCCAGAGAAGATGGCTCTGCTTTTAAACCGAGTTCTTCTTTGGCCCTAGGCAGAAGCTATTTTTGCTAATGAAATTGTGGTCCAAAAAAAAGAGACACTTTTCTGGGTCTTATTGGAGATACCGTGGCCCTTGTGAGCAGATCAATATAAGAACAGTGTAGACGCCAAGCTGATGGACTTCTGTCCGTGTCTCTGAGGTTGGAGAACACACTGTACAGGGACCAAGAAGCCCTGGACTGTGTTTTCTGCCCGTCCACCCAGGGCCGCACCCAGCTGCAGAGTCCTTGCAGAGACAGGTCAATGCTCCTTGCTCGAGGCCACCTCTTCCTGGGGCCAGCATCCTCCACTGGCCAGCGTGGAGGGCCGATCCTGCTTCTGAGGACAGCCCATGAGTTGGTGGCCGTGCAACCAGCCGACTTAGCAGGTGACCAGGAGCCAGTGCCAAACAGAAGGGGGCTGGCTTTCCTGGGAGACACAAAACCCAGGCCCTCAGAGCACTGCCCTGCCAGCCCAGGTGATGTCGATCGGACGAGAGCTTGCTGCTCACTTGCACCCTGCCACACACCCGCTGGAACACTTCTGTACATCACTATTTATTTTTTTCAGTTGCTCTGCATTATTAAACAGCTGCCCCATCTCCTCTGCGTAGTGGCCACATTTCAAGGCGGGGGAAGTAATTCCTGTTTATGTGTGCAGTTGGGAAAACTTTTGGAGCTCTCTAGCATGAACAACATCTTCTAAGACATCATGACTTGTTTCCAACAATGGTCGGCGGCAGTGAGGGCTGAGGGCGCGGGCTCACTCCCCACACACCCGCTTTGAAAGGTGATCAGCACCCAGGATGTTCTCGCCTCTTTTATCTGGGCGATTGGAGCACAGCTGGGAATGCCGCTTTCACGGTCAAACAGATCTTAAGGTAATTTCTTGGAATGCGTATCTGATGGGACAGGACCGAAAAAAGAGAGAGGAGAGCAGAGCTGAACAATCACCTACAAATTCAGTCGCCGAGAACAATGAGAACCAGCGCAAGGGAAGGACTTGTGTTTTTCGGGGAAAGTAGCTGTTGTGGTCACTATGCACTGGTGAGCCCCAGAAATTGTGAACACAGGATTCTTTCTTTCAGAAAGCTGCCCCCTAAAAATGTCTAAACTTGGCATATGAATAGAAATCAAAGGCTATGCAATGCTTAATCATATACTACGCTTCAGTAGGTAATTTCTTCTGAGGGGATAAAATCCTGCCACAGGCAGCAGGCCCAGGAGTTACAAAGTCAGTTTTATAAACATGAGAGACACTGAGTCATCTCGCAGACCTGGTCAGCATCAGAGTAAACCTCAAAGGAGACGCCCTTTCTCCTTGCTCTCAGCCTTTCGTCTCCGGGCCAAGGGTCAAGGCCCAAGCGTCAAAGTCAAGGATCACACCTCCGATGTCCCGGGGAATCAGTTCTCAGGTTTAGATTAATTCAAAAATTCATGGTGAAGCAAAAAAAAAGAGGAAAAAGGATACAAACTGACCAAAAATGGGCAAATTAAGCTAACTCGTGGATAAAAGCATTCAGACCATTTGCAAGAAGTAAAGAGAAAACAGCAGAGAAAGCATCGTCTCTTGCTCCTGGGTGCAGTCATCCCCTACATTCCGGCGTCCTGAAGAGCAAACTTGCAGGGCGGGTGTTGGCTGAGGTGGAGGGAATGTCTGAGTCCTTTCCAGCACCTATCAGTCACCAGGAGTCAGGCCGAACCAAAACCCTTTCTGCTGCCAGGAAGCCAGGGCGGGTCTGACCGTCCTGCCCGCACATCTGGCCTTCAGCTTCAGCCACAGTGCGGGCAAGTCTGCAAACTGAACACCAGGTTCCCGCCAACATGCCCTGCGAACCCGATGGGTCCCTCACTCCTGGCTCCTTCCTCCTTTGTGCAGGAGGGGGCAGCCCTGCCCGGATGTGTCCTGACCATCATTCCCATGGCTGAATTGGCCGGGGCTGAGAACCGGAGAGCCAGGATCCAGTGTGCCCTGAACCCCTGGAGCCTCCCTCTGGCTGAGACAGGGTGGGCCCAAGGGCACAGGTTAAGATGCGGCTCACCAGGCCCCTGTGCTCCCCGGAGGGTCCCCGGGCCCTTGGGACCCCACACCCAGCCCCCCATGGAGGCTCCTGCTGGCTCCCCAGCACTGCTGTTTCCACCAGGCTCATTCAAACCAGCCCTCTTGCCCCCATCCCGAGTGGTCTCTCCCACAGTCTCATCTCAGCCATCATGCCTGAGCAAGGTCCTGGCCCCCGCACCCCCATCAAGGTCACTCTGGTCCCGGGCCTTCCCGCTGTCCAGCTCAGCCATGGGTCACCCTGAGCCAAGCAGAGCAAGCACACTTTAACCCCCCTGCCCCAGGGGCAGCTGGAGTAGCTGTGAGTATCCAGGCAGGGGAGATATAGCCCAGGATCCACGTGACCAGTGACAGCTGGACTCCGGCATCAGAAGACCCCTGCAGAGGTGGCTCCTGCCGTCCACTGCATCCCCGACAGCCCCTCAGCGCAGAGCCTTCAGCGCCCTGAGCCCACGGGCCACAGCCGCGGGGCCGCCCCTCCTCTGGGGGCCGAGGACCAGGCCACACGGCCCATCTGGCAGCTGCCCAGCCCCCCGCCCACTGCAGAGATAACAGAACCAGCATGCCTGGCCCCGCCAGCATCCTGCACAGAATAGATGGGCTCCAGGCAGACACCAGTGTCCATTCAACTATGGACATGCCCTCTTGGGGAAAAGGATACATCCTGATTATTGAGTGAAAGTGCCCAAGAGAATATATACATGCTTCATATGTATGTGATTTGCTGAAAATGTTAACACTGCTCAAACGAAATTGAAAAATAATTCTACAACCAAGGAGTTGGAAGTAGAATATTCATTCAAACTGGATCCCCTCTTGCATGGAGACCCCCAGGTTTAGGGGACACCTACCCTTGGAGCTGACGTCGGGGGCTGTCACCTGCCTCCAGAAAACAGACATGTTCAGTGTTTACAGATGTCAGCTCCAGAGACATAAACCCATTGTCCCAGAGGATTCCTTTTGACCCGCTATTGTGAGTACTGATTTACTCACAAACATGTGACCTGGAAAAGACTCTGATGCTGGGAAAGATTGAAGGAGGAAGGAGAAGGAGACAACAAAGGATGAGTTGGTTGGAATGGCATCACTGACTCAATGAACATGAGTTTGAGTAAACTCCAGGAGCTGGAGATGGACAGGGAGGTCTGGTGTGCTGCAGTCCATGGGGTCACAGAGAGTTAGACAACTGACTGAGCAACTGAACAAGAACAAAATCTGTGACCATGCATACCTTGGTTGCTCTGTCCTTTTTCAGTTTGTGCTCCCCTCGTGTTTTCTCTTTTCTTTTTCAGATCACATTCCATTTTTGCAGAGTCAGCTGTATTTCTCCATCTTATTTTTCAATCAGGTTCTGACTCAACCCCATGACATTGCTTGGAAGTCCTTCTTATGAGGCAATTAATTAAAATCCTGATTTACCGATATTCATTCTTTCTATGCTCCTCTGCCTCCATCTGCAACAACCTTGCTTAAAGGCAAAAGCTCTTTGAGAATTCTTGCTATGATGGATTCACTCCAGCATACCATTGCTGAATAGGATCAGCTTTAAGAACACCGGTGTTAGAAGTTTTGTCTGGGAATACATAAAATGATGAGATCGGCCACCAGTTCACTTTTGACCAAAAAAAGCTGGGTGATAGTGCACAGGCGTCTGTTGGCCACTCCCTCTAATGGGGTGATGCTTGGACATTCTCTGTAATGAGACATTTAAAATGATATCATTGAGCAGCGAGGTGTCAGGCTGGAGCCACGATACAGGGAGCACGGTGGGGCGCATGGCGGGGCGCATGGCGAGGCGCACGCATGTCCAACCTCGGGCTCTGCTGCAAACCTCACGGCTGTCTCAGCTCGCTGCCCTCCCCACTCTGGCAGGATCACCCCTCACTGTGTCATGTATACTGATCTCTGGCTTTTTAGAAGGGGTCCTCAGAGCCCTGGGGGGTGCCTGGAGGAGCAGTGATGCCAAGAGGGAGAAATAGTCAAGAGAGTTATTTTTAAAACTGGTGATTTTTTTTTAAAGCTGTGGTGCGTGAGCAGTCAATCTATAAACCAGCCTCCTCCCAACCCTCCAAAAGCATACAGATGGGGGCCCCCTCTGATTCTAGACATGCGCTTCAGGGCACATTTAGCCTTTTGTTACTAGTTTTCACTTTTCAAGTTGCCTTTAATGCTTATTTTCAATGCATTTTTATTCCAAGAAAAGATGGTGGACAAGAAAGCTGATGTGATCTGTCGAATTTACCTAATCCCTGTCTGGCCTGGATCCTGAGTACTGGGGACGGCAAGGGGCCCGCCCAGCCTCACTTACAGGGCACGTCTTCAAGGTCCTGCATCGAGGAGCCTGGCAATCTGAGGCTCAGGCTTAAGGAACTTGTCCATCACTGGAACATCGGCCAGAGTAAGTCAGGGCTGGCAAGAAAACTCAAAGCATCAAAGAACAAAAATCATCACAGCCTTGCTGGTGATGCTGAATGCTCAGCCTCTGTGCACTGGCGCCAAAGCAAATTTCAGAGACAGAGGTCAGGTAAAGTATGCTGAAGCTAAAGCTCCAAAACTTTGGCCACCTGATGCGAAGAACTGACTCATTGGAAAAGACTCTGATGCTAGGAAAGACTGAAGGTGGGAGAAGGAGACGACAGAGGATGAGATGATTGGATGGTATCACCGACTCAACAGACAAGAGCTTGCACAAGCTCCAGAAGATGATGAAGGACAGGGAAGCCTGGCATGCTGGGGTCCATGGGGTTGCAGAGTCTCACAATACTGACTCAACAACGTTGCCTGGCAAAGGGGGGCACAGCGGATTCCTACCTCAAAAAACTATGTGTCACAACCCCAGAGGATTTGGTGAGGAATTTTATAGCAAGACACAAGAACCCAGGTGCTGATAAGACCAGGGCCTGCAGACCTTTCATCTGGCCTCAGGTGGTCCCTGATGAGCTTCTCAGTTGTCACACCATGACCTTCTCTAGAATGAAGAACACTGACATCTTGCAATCAGTGAGGGTTTCAGTTCTACAGAAGAACTTGAAGACATTGTCTTATGTGTCCCTTGAGGGGGAACCTGCTCCCTGCTTGTTCTTCCCTGATCAGCAACTGTTTAAATCTGCCCTTTCAAGTCCTGGGTTTGATCCCTGGGATGGGAAGATCCCCTGGTGGAGGGCATGGCAGCCCTCTCCAGGATTCTTCGAGAATCTGATAGACAGAGGAGCCTGGTGGGCTACAGTCCATGGAGTCGCACAGAGTCAGACATGACTGAGCAACTGAACCACAGTGAGTTAATTAGCCCCTGTTTGTTCTGAGAGGCTGCGTAAGGAGAGGGAGCCCAGGGAACATGGGCCTGGTGCTTCCTGTGTTGTTTTAAGTCAAACAACGAGGACAATCACCCTGGGATCTGAGAGGCATCCTGGAGCAGTCTTCAGGCTTGTTAGTCCAGGACAGAGGCCTGTAGAGGCTCTCCAGGAAGCTGGGAGCAGCTTGCCTGAAGGAAAGCCCAGCATCTCTCCCTCTCTCCCCACTCTGACTGCCTCCGCTGTCTCCCCCCGGCTGACTGATGGGGGCTCTGCCCCAGGGCATCTCTAGGGTGTGACTTTCCAGAGCCTTTATTGAAAGCACCACCTGGGAGCAGCGATTACCTAACAATTTGCCAAAGGGGAGGGCTGCAGAACCCTTGGCATCCTTGAATTGCAACTGTTTTCTGTCATCGTAAAGAAAAAGCTAATCATTTTTTCCAGCAAACCTCCCCCCTCTGTCTCCTGCACAGACTGTTACGAAATTGCCAAAGAC
This sequence comes from Madoqua kirkii, assembly GCA_006408675.1. Taxonomy (NCBI): domain Eukaryota; kingdom Metazoa; phylum Chordata; class Mammalia; order Artiodactyla; family Bovidae; genus Madoqua; species Madoqua kirkii. Next base: position 9,086 of record SJYC01092978.1, on the reverse strand, counting down.
CACACACTGGGCTTTCTCTGTTTTCACAGTTTTTAAAGCCATCCTCTGAAGGTGAAGGAGCGGAGAGGAGGGTGTTCTCTCCAGCCCAGCATCTGAAGTGGAATTCCGTCGGCAGAATGCTATTCTCTTCTGGCCACTTTCCACAAGTTCCATCTTCTTATTAAGTGTTTATCATCTCGCTTAAAGGAAAAGGAGGCAAAAAAAAAAAACCCTCTGACTGCATCCAATTGGGAAAGTGCCATGCAGCCCTCGCAGTCATGCTATCGAATATTCTGGAAATGAACTCTAAAGACCAAAAAATTTAGCTCATCATAGGAAAGTTCAATTTATGATAACATTTATCTCTGCGTTAATAAGGATTTGCAAACAGAGTTGATTATCCAGGTCTTTGAAGATGAACACCATGAATCAATCCAGCGATGTATTAGTGATACGAGGTTGTTGCTTTTTAACAGAGTTGGCCCGACGTAAGACGTTTCTTTTTTATGTGAAATGATGTTGAGAGAATTTTGAAATGTGCACCATCTGAGTCATACTGGCTTAGAAGCAGGAATTCAGCACAAACATTTTTTAGCGGCAGATCAATGATGTAAAGTTTGTTTTCAAGGGAGAATAAATGTTTCGCTTCCCAAACTAGCCTGACCCATGGGGCAGGAGGGGGATGTGACCTCAGGCTCTGCATGTAGGAAGGGAAGGTCATGGCCAATGGTCCTCCTGTGGCTGGAATGCCCCAGGAGAGACCGTCCCCCCACTTGCCCATCCCGCCCTCTCCCCAGGATGTCCCAGTGGCCGACACCCATCCCCCAGGCTCACATCCTCCAAAGATGCTCCTCACCCCTTCCTAGCCTCAACTTGCTCCAGTCTCCCTCTCAGACACACTTTCAGATCATTATCTATGAGATGTTCCAACTGACATCCTTGATAATTCAGGAAACAAGTTCAGTCGCTAAGTCGTGTCTGACTCTTTGTGACCCACTGGACTGCAGCACTCCAGGCTTAACTGTCTTCCACCATCTCCCAGAGTTTGCTCAAATTCAGGAAATAAATACCAAATTTGGGTTTTCTTGGTGGCTCAATGACAAAGAATTCACCTGCCAATGCAGGAGACCCAGGTTCGATACCTGGGTTGGGAAGATCCCCTGGAGAAGAAAATGGCAACACACTCCAGCGTTCTTGCCTGGGAAATCCCATGGACAGAGGAACCTGAGGGGCTACAGTACATGGGGGCAAAGATCAGACACGAGTGAGCGAGTAAACCACCACTACAAGTATCGATTACAAACAGCATCCTTGTCACCCTCGTGGTTCAGCACACAAGCACCTTTGCTCATCTCTTCCCACTGCACGGAGGTTTCAGACAGACGTCTGCCTTTCCTAAACCCACTCCTTCTTCCTGACTTAATCCAAGCATTGTCTCCTTCAGGAGACCTCACCTGCTTTTTATGTTCCCTGTAACCTTGCACTTCTCACTGGTTCTAGTTCCCAGAGCATCAGTTGCTGTAACTTAGAATCTTTCCTCACGTTTGGTTACCCCTTGAATCATCTCCCATGTGTGATGTGGCCTCCCCAAATGGACATCTCGGGCAAACTGGGGTGTTCGTCATTATGCTCTGTTACAGTCCTTCCCTGTAATCCTGGCCACAGAGTATCACTTAGTAAGTAGTGATCTCTTCTAAGTGATCTCATCTAACTAAGCTCCCAGCCCTGCCTGGACAGGTGTTGAGTGTCACTTTTCTCTGTGACACAGCGCTCTCATTTGGAATCATTCGCTTCTCAAGGAGGTTGGAAAGGTTGGAGGAGGTGGTGGGCAGGGAGGAAATGGGCAAAAGGGAAAAGACTGTAAAAAAGTTCTAGACTGATGTGGCCTGGGAGACACCAAACAGTTCCCAAATGTGGCCGTGCACTGGAACTTCCTGGGGAGATGAAGAAAAGTAAACTGCAAACTAACCCCCAAACTACCTAAAGTCCCCTTGTGGGATCAGGAACTGATCTCTGTTTTAACAAACTCCCAGAAGGTTCTGACAGCTGGTTCGGGGCAGGTCTGGATCAGCATTTGTAGACCCTTCTTGGGTTCAAATTCTGGTTCTGAAACCTGAAAGCCATGTAATCTTGGATAAGTTGTTTAAACATTCTGGCTCCTCTTTCACTCATCTGTGAAATGTGAGTTGCTCAGTCATGTCTGACTCTTTGTGACCCCATGGTCTGTAGCCCTCCAGGCTCCTCTGTCCACAGGATTCTCCAGGCAAGAACACTGGAGTGGGTTGTCATTCCCATCTCCAGGGAATCTTCCCAAACCAGGGATTGAATCTGGATCTCCTACATTGCAGGCAGATTCTTTACTGTCTGAGCCACTAGGGAAACTGGAAAAGTTAAATCCAAGAATGGTGAGCAGATAGTCCAATTCTCCTCACTGTCTCCCGGTGGGTCTGGAAGGACAGCACCACTTCTCTCTATGGGGGAGTCAGCCTCCCACCTGGAAAGAAAGGATGATGAGCATACAACTGGGCTCTTCCTCGAAGCTTTAGACGGGATGACACCCCAAACTCCCCTGGGGCCTCTCAGCCTCCACGTGGCCTGGGGTGCTCCAGTGGGGAAGGGCATGCACTGGCCTCGGAAAAGGAGAAGCGAGCCTGGGATTCTGCCCGCAGGGAACTGGGGAAAACAGGGAATGTCCAAGGGCAGGAAGAGAACCATCAGAGAGCCAGGTGTACATTATTCACTGTAGAAATCATTCTAATGGTCTGGAAGCTTAGCAACGTCTGTCGAATGCTACAACCTGGTCTGAGCTGCCCAGGAGGAAATGAGAGGATATATTGATATATAGATATGCCTGGACTATGAGGGTCAAGGACAGACCCAAGTCCTGTGACCCACCTCCTGGAGGGAAGGCGAGTCGTGGGAGAAAGGGGCTGAAGCCATGGGGTTTAGAGGCTTTGTCCTTCTGCCACGAAGTCAGCTGATCACTTTCACTCAGACACATGCATATGATACAAATGCTCACTAATACCCTAATGCTTGGATGCCGTGAGGTCCAGACTGGCTGCAGTGACAGTGACCCCAAAGTGAAAGGCTTACCTTGGACAGCAGGGGCCCTCAGGGAACCAGCCCAGGCCGGCAGGGCCAAGGCTGACGGGAGGAAGCTGGGGTCTCGGGGTCATCGCTCTGGCCCGAACTCATGTCTGCTTCTGCTTTTCCTCACCAGATTATTGCATAGGAACCCTGGGACCAGACTGTCCCTATCGGGTCATTCTGTGTGTCCTCCACAACAGGGGCTCTCCACCAGCCTCCCACCCTGGGAAGAGCAAAGAAAGGAGGAGAAGCCATGCTCCTTCCATCTGGGAGCTGCCGGCACCCCTCCTGCTCATGCCCGCCTGCTGGGATCCAGAGCCAGGGCCAGAAAGACGGAAGGGAGGTGGAAGGTGTGGCTTTTAACTGGGAAGCCAGGTGTCCAGTTGGAATCTCAGACTCTAGGGTCTCAGATGGGTCAACAGCTGGGTCCACTGCTCCGGCTCAGAGAAGCCACCTGAGATGCCCTCCCTTCCTTTGCAGAGCCCCTGGGCTGAAGGGGTCACTATCCAGTAGAGAGTTCTGGATGATCCATAATAATAATTGTGATTATCGGCTGCATGTGTGCCTGATAAAAACAGAAAACAGGAAAGTGAAGTAATTATTACCTAACACATTCCTTGCTATCCAAGGGTTTGATCTCCTTGCAGTCCAAGGGACTCTCAAGAGTCTTCTCTAGCACCACAATTCAAAAGCATTACGGAGATCAAACCAGCCAACCTGAAAGGAAAACAACCCTGAATATTCATTGGAAGGACTGATGCTGAAGCTGAAGCTCCAATAATTTGGCCACCTGATGCAAACAGCCAACTCATTGCAAAAGACCTTGATGCTGGGAAAGACTAAAGGCAGGAGGAGAAGGGGACAACAGAAGATGAGATGGTTGCATGGCATCACCGACTCAATGGATGTTGAGTTCCAGCAAACTCTGGGATGTAGTGAAGGACAAGGGAGCTTGGCATGCTGATGTCCAGAGGGTCTCAAAGAGTTGGACACGACTGAGCAACTGAACAACAATGACAACATTCCATTTAGGAGGCAAAAATCTTTCAAATCTGGACTCAATAGGGCAAAAACTAATTAATAAGGGTTTTATTGGTGAAAACATTGAAAACTAGTGTGACTCCTAGGGGATCAAACATGCACACAGGCATGAAGTATTCATTTGGCTATTAGAAGCTTAAATTTTTGTGCAAGTCCTTTCACATTTTATTTAAAAAAATGAAAATAGGATTCAAGTTTGTACCATTAAGGATATATGCACATAAATACATCTTTCTAAATAGGCTATATTAGTGAGACATATATCAATATATAAATAATCAAATACATCCTTAAGAAATAAATGTTCTCCAAAATTGCTTCTCCAAGATCTCCAGTTTTTCCAAGAGAGATTGAGTTTTCTCCGAGCAGCTTGCGTCGAGGACCCCAGGAAGGCTCCTGAGAGCCCGCCCATACCCCCTTCAGAGGAGGGTCCGGGCGGGAGATTCTCGCTGGGGCTCCTCTGTGGGGTGAGCTCCCCCAGGGACAAAGCATAGGCAGAGCATGGGGAGGAAGGACTGTGCTCTGCCTGAGTCCCATCTGGGGTCCACGTCAGGGCAAGCCCTCACCCAGACTTCTGAGGACTCATGAGAGCTCACCAGCCCCACTGCAGCTCAGAGGTTCCTAGAAGTGCTCGTAAATGATCGGCATCTCATTCCCAAAAGAAGACGGCACGTCTCTCTGCCAGCAAGCCACTCAGCGAAAGCACGTGAGACCGAAAGTGCAGAGAGCACCCCGTGGGACCAAGATACAGGAGTGATTTAAGAAGTCAGAATGCTGTGACCCTTATTGGAACCTGCCCAGGAAACTAGGATTAACACCCCAAAGCCTTTAGGTAAAGTGCCAAGAACTCTTTAATGACCTAACCACAGAGGATGTTAGGGGGCTGATGAACAGGGAGGCTAAAGTCCCCTAGACTTGCCTTTGGGATAAAAAATCCATGTATATTATTGTCAATACCTGTGAATAACGTTGATATTTAATTCATTAGCTGTGTGTATGGAGTCCTCTTGGAGGAAAATACGAACATTTTATCATCATGTATTTAATAATGAAGCAAAATTTAAACTCAAGAGGAGAACACCTAAATATAGAAAGAAAAAAAATTTTTTTCCAGAGAAGAACACCCAAATATAAGAAAAACCTTTTTGTTTCAGTCCAGCTTAGCTCTCAGTTAAACTCACCTTTGAAAACATCAGTCTGAAAGACAAATGATGCCCTGGAAAAAGCTGAAGAGCACTCTGTGCAGATGAGAAATGGCTGCGGATAAAAACCCAGCGCACTGGCTTTTCATGCAGCAACACTCCTGAATCACTAAAGCTCAATTTACCCAGGATTCCTATAAAACTGAGCAAGAAGTCTCTTGAGCACAGACACACTGGGATGACCGTGTGACTGTGCCCACATGTTCATCCCCTTGCCTGAAAGATGGCCTTCATGCTGCTGTTCTGTGGCTTGTGTTGCCTCCAAAGAGACAAGACACCTCTCCCTACCCCATGGGACAGCTCGGCCTGTGGCTTTATGGGACTCAGAGCATGGGTGCAAATGCGATTGGGTGCAGAGGTGTAGGCTTTCCACCAGCCTCCGTGTGCTTTCCTTCTCCACAAGGATGGCTTGTCCTGGTGGGTACTGTTCCTTCAGCCTAAGTCCAAGAACCAGACATCTGATGCAAGGCCAAGCTGACCCGAGTTGAACCATGGCAGTCACAGCCAACCGTGGTCACCAGCAGGAGATATCGAGCGGAAGTCAACATCACTGGAGACCAGGGGGCTCCCTGGTGGCTCAGTCAGTAAGGAATCCACCTGCAGGGCAAAAGAGACTGCCCGCAATGGACCTGGGCTTGATTCCTGGGTCAGGAAGATCCCCTGGAGAAGGAAATGGTAACCCACTTCAGTATCTGTGCCTGGGAAATCCCATGGACAGAGGAGCTGGCAGACTACAGTCCATGGGGTCGCAAAGAGTTGGACACGACTTAGCAACTAAACCATCACCACATACATGGAGGCTTAGAGACTATTTGTGACCACAACATTCCCAAAAGCTAAGAGGACATGACTGCAGGTTGTGCCCCGGGGCTGGGAACACATCTGCATCAGGGGGCTTTTCATTTTTGCCTGAAGGGATTCTCCAACTTGAAGTCCACAGGTTCATTGCTATGAATTCTGGGAGAAATAAACCCTCTCATTGTTCCTCCTTTCCTCTGTGAGCTCTAATGAAATCCACACAGTGCACTGGGGTCCTTTCATTTTTCATTGGTTTCTAGCACAAACCTCCGTGGCATCTTCTTAATTGACAGCCAAATGTTTATACGCCCACCTTTCAGGGACAGGCACTTCTGATTGGAAATGCCATTGATAGATTGAATTATGTTCCACTCTCTAGAAAAAACAATCCCATCAGCACAGTAAATATACTGGGTTTGATGTGTTTGGCTGCAAAAACTTTCATTTGGCCAGGGTTCTGTAGCCTGAAGTCTCCATAGTGTAAATTATAATGTTATTTGAGATGAAGTCTAGAGTCATTTGTGGGGCTCAGGACGACACATGATGTAATCTTACACTCTGCCTGCAGGTGTGATATTGAATTCTGGGAGGACGCACACCTGGTATCGATGGTCGGTCTGGCGTCGTTTCAACACAGCCAACCAGGGCCGAAGTTGATGAAAATAAAATAGCACCCAGCTACAGGATGCATGCTAGGTCGCCTCAGTCATCTCCGACTCTTTTCACCCCACCGACTGTAGTCCACCAGGCTCCTCTGTCCGTGGGATTCTCCAGGCAAGAATACTGGAGTGGGTTGCCATTCCCTTCTCCAGAGGATCGTCCTGACCCAGGAATCGAACCCACATCTCCTGCACTGGCAGGCAGATTGTTCACCACTGAGCCACCTGGGAAGCCCACCCAACTATAGCAGAGTTTCTTAAATAAGAGAAAGTTTGAGCAACCATTACAATGAACTCCACGGCCTCTCACTATTCGACTTCCATAACCGCCCCCAAATCTTCCTCTTTACAGTGACCCTCTCTGGGTGATGAGAAGCTAGAAACAAAGCTATGTCTCATGAATAGTAATCAAGGTAAAAAAAAAATAATATGTGGGTTTTTACATGTGAAAATGATACCGACATTGATGACTTCATCTCTAAACCAAAGAAGGAAAGAGACCTCGAACAGTACACTAATAGAGCTCAATGCCTATTTGCTGAAAGAATAACTGAAGACCCAGGAATCGAACCCACATCTCCTGCACTGGCAGGCAGATTGTTCACCACTGAGCCACCTGGGAAGCCCACCCAACTATAGCAGAGTTTCTTAAATAAGAGAAAGTTTGAGCAACCATTACAATGAACTCCACGGCCTCTCACTATTCGACTTCCATAACCGCCCCCAAATCTTCCTCTTTACAGTGACCCTCTCTGGGTGATGAGAAGCTAGAAACAAAGCTATGTCTCATGAATAGTAATCAAGGTAAAAAAAAAATAATATGTGGGTTTTTACATGTGAAAATGATACCGACATTGATGACTTCATCTCTAAACCAAAGAAGGAAAGAGACCTCGAACAGTACACTAATAGAGCTCAATGCCTATTTGCTGAAAGAATAACTGAACTCAAGGGACCCTCTTCCTCCTGACCTTGGCAGAGGATTCACCTACAAACAGGACAGCTGCATGGGATGGTGGGGGAGGGGGCAGGTTCTGGCTACAGAGCCTGCTCCTGGAGTGAAGACAATCACCATCATGTATGAAAACAGAACCCACAACTTCCGTCTTGTTGAGACACCTGCCCTGGTGGGTGAGCCCCGTCCACGTGCTCAGTGACGACCAGATGTGTGAGCAGATGGAAGATAGTCTTGTACGTATCCGGAAGGAAAGAGGGAAGCATGCCAAAGTGAGTTCAAATGACCTAAACCTCTGACACATTTAGGAGTCAAGGATGTGTAAAACATTGACCCTGCTAGAGTTCAAAGGGACTCAAATTATAGGGCTCAATTGACAATTGATCCAGACTGACGGGCATGACAAATGTGGCCAGCAGTCATGCACTCAACTGATTGGAGTGTGAGACACCATAGAAGGGGTGGTCAAGCCTCAAGCCCTCTATTTTGAATGATTCCAGGAAGATGAAAACTGTCCACTTATTTAATTCCCTCCCTACAGGAAAGAAGTGACTTCACTGGTTAAAACTCAAAGATCTTGAGGTGATTCTATAGTCTTAACTAATCTGATCCCCAGCTCCAAGAGGTGAGGAGGGACACCACACACATAGTAGGGAGAGGAGATAGGTTCATCTCGGAAGTGGGGGTGGGAGGGGGGTCCTGGGTCCCACATTGCTTGCCCACCACAGGCCACCTCTCTAGAATGTCACAGTCATTCAATGCCCCACCTCGTCACATGTGACTCCAGAGGTAGCATGACCTAGTACTGACCCATCCCACACACACCCTGCCCTCCTGCCATGCTCACCACTCTGGAGGTGTGGGCGAGAGTCCATCCAAAGCATCTCCTCCTGTGGGGTTTATCTACTGGGTCCACAGTTTGCCTGTTTTCAGTTTAGTAGCTCTCCAGCCCCAATTCTCATTTAATGTGAAGTCCAGTCTGGGCCCCAAGGGCTTCCAAGGTGGCTCAGGTAAAGAACCCACCTGCCAGGGCAGGAGACACAGCAGACGTGAGTTCGATCTCTGGGTCAGGAAGATCCCCTGGAGAATGACATGGCAACCCACTCCCGTTCCACTCTCTCGCCTAGAGATTTCCATGGACAGAGGAGCCTGACAGGCTTTGCAAAACATCAGATGTGACTAAGCAATTGAGCATACAATAATTGTGAGGAATAGTGATAAATATGCAAATGACTTACCTGATTCCTGTTTAGCACAAGCTCAGTTCAGCTCAGTTCAGTCGTTCAGTTGTGTGCGACTCTTTTCAACCCCATGAATCGCAGCACACCAGGCCTCCCTGTCCATCACCAACTCCCGGAGTTC
>SJYC01092977.1:0-24919 GCA_006408675.1 Madoqua kirkii | reverse complement strand
ACCTCTCCCCGCCCCTCACAGCCCTGTCGCTTAAATTTCTTCTTCTGAAGTAGCCTTGATTGTATCTATATCTGGGGATGGTCTTTACCCCTACGATCTTTGTATGACAGCAGTCTGTGAAGAGTCCAAGCTTTCTCTCCTCCCACTGGCTTACAATCTCACTGAAAGCAGGGACTGAGTGAGCCCTATGGTTTCACACTCTGCACATGCGCTCTAGTGGGTGCCTTGCATCCACCAGGTGCTAGCTAACCTCTGCTCCCTGCAGCACCATCTCCAGCACTATTTTATGAACATCTCCCATGTCACATACTGCTATTCCCTGTAGGCAACGCTGACTCTGGAAATGAGATCCAAACTGTAGCTGGCTGCCTTTAGCATCTGGATCTATGCTGAAAGCATCTTCTATTCAGGCAATCCCACTACCCAAGTTCTAGAACAGGTCCTGGGCAAATGAAAATATGCCAAAATCAATCTCTCAGTTTCTGCAGAATAGAGAGAGGACCTAAGCCATTTCATTTCTTGGGATACTACAATAACCCCAGCCTTGTGAATATCTTGAACTGTCAACTTTAAGAATGAATAAAGGAGAAAATTATTAAGGTTCTGTTTAATTGCCCATCTAACAAACAGGAAAGGTTCATCACTTGGTTCAGAGCCCAATAACTTACTAAGTGGTAGGCTGAAAAACCTTAGTAGAGCTTCTAAATGCATTCTGGCTCTAGGTGAGTGATCACACCATTGTGATTATCTGGGTTGTGATCTTTTTTGTACAGTTCTTCAGTATATTCTTGCCACCTCTTCTTCTGCTTCTGTGAGGTCCCTACCATGTCTGTCAGGTCCCTACCATTTCTGTCCTTCATTGAGCCTATCTTTGCATGAAATGTTCCCTTGGTAACTCTAATTTTCTTAAAGAGATCTCTAGTCTTTCCCATTCTATTGTTTTCCGCTATTTCTTTGCATTGATCGCTGAGGAAGGCTTTCTTATCTCTCCTTACTCCTTGGAAGAAAAGTTATGACCAACCTAGATAGCATATTAAAAAGCAGAGACATTACTTTGCCAACAAAGGTCTGTCTAGTCAAGGCTATGGCTTTTCCAGTGATCATGTATGGATGTGAGAGTTGGACTATAAAGAAAGCTGAGCGCCGAAGAACTGATGCTTTTGAACTGTGGTGTTGGAAAAGACTCTTGAGAGTTCCTTGGACTGCAAGGAGATCCAACCAGTCCATCCTAAAGATCAGTCCTGGGTGTTCATTGGAAGGACTGATGTTGAAGCTGAAACTCCAATACTTTGGCCACCTGATGTGAAGAGCTGACTCACTGGAAAAGACCCTGATGCTGGGAAAGATTGAGGGCAGGAGGAGAAGGGGACAACAGAGGATGAGATGGTTGGATGGCATCACCGACTCAATGGACATGAGTTTGGGTGGACTCTGGGAGTTGGTGATGGACAGGGAGGCCTGGCGTGTTACAGTTCATGGGGTCGCAAAGAGTCAGACACGACTGAGCGACTGAACTGAACTGAATGCATTCTACCTTTACAAACAGGAAATTTCTCAGATCTGTATGCATTGAGCTTAACATAAAATGTGTGACAATTTCAGTATTATTAGTACTATTAACATTTTTATACCTATTTTCTTTACACATCAGAAAAAATGGACAAAATTTTTCTTTACACATCAGAAAAAAAACGGACAAAATTAGCTAATGATGACATTTTAAAATCAGCTGTAAGTATCATTTGACTCTTTATTTTGCTTGGGGGTGGGGACAACTTTTAACTTATAACAAGAATTCCTTTCTTTCTTTACACATTGGAGTTAAGCCTTTATAGAAAGGGATGTTTCTGAGGGTTCTAAGAAACAAACTAGAATAATCAATGCCTTCAAAGTTTCTTTCATAAACTACTTTGTATAAACAATCTTTTGTTTTTTTACTACTTGAAACAAATTACAGGAACATAGAATTTTAAAGTTCAGTTCAGTAATAGCACTAGGCACTTAACAAATGGCAGTTACTGTTATGCTTACTAACGATAACAATAGACATCACGCATGCCCAGGTATCCCCATCCTCAGAGCAGTCATCCTCAGAGAGTGGATTTAGATAAAGTAGTAAAGTATTGCCCTGGGGCCCAGTATGGGTACATGCTTAGTTGCTTGGTCGTGTCTGACTCTTTGTGACCCCAGGGACTGTATCCTCTGTCCATGGGATTCTCCAGGCAAGAATACTGGAGTGGGTTGCCATTTCCTATGTATATTACCCAGTTTTTAGCTAAAAACCTGAGATTCAGAACAATACAGTGGTAGTAACAGTGCAGTCAGGATTGGAGGTAAGTGGGTCAGATCCTAAGTGCCTGCTCTTTCCATTCGCCCTCCAGGTTACCTCCTTCATCTGTCCATTTAAGCTGTAACTTTGCCCCATTTAATAGTTTGTAATTAGTACCCTGTTTAAGTGGTTTCCACAGATCACTGACTGGTGTGGAGACCAGAGTAGGGGAGTCCTCGTGGTTGGGGGGCCCAGTGAGAGATGACGGTAGCCTGAACAAGGGTGCTCAGTGAGCATAGAAAGGAAGACCCAAGAGGGCACTGGAAGGTGGGCTTAGGATTTTGTGGTTTGCTGAGGGGCTGTGGGAGAAGGCAATGGCACCCCACTCCAGTACTCTTTCCTGGCAAATCCCATGGACAGAGGAGCCTGGTGGGCTGCCATCTATGGGGCCGCATAGAGTCGGACACAACTGAAGCGACTCAGCAGCAGCAGCAGCAGCAGCAGCAGCAGCAGCAGCAATTACATTTTTTCCCATTTGTGACAACCACTTGTGCCGTAGTCCAGACTCCCTGAGAACTGATGACTTCTAACCAACCTTTACAAAGAAAGGCAAGCAGAATAAACATGCTACCCGACCTCAGCTGAGGTTGAAGGGTACTTTCATTTGAATCAAAGAAATTTCCATGAAAGCACAAAGTTTAAAAGACAATGTGAAGAACAACTATACTCAATATTTTGTAATGACCTATAAGGGAAAATAATATGAAAAGGGATATGTATATTCCTAACTCATTCATATATATTCATGTATATATGTTCATAACTGAATGACCGTGGTGTACACCTGAAATTAACGCAATATTGTAAGTGAACTCTAATAAAAACAAAGAAATGAGAATGTGAGCATCTGTCTGCTCCAGAGAGCTCCAGTTTGGAGGAATAGAGCTTGACGTGTCATAAACATCGAAACACTACAAATCTCACTGGTATGTGTGGATTGAAAAATCGAGAAAGACACCTGTGGACCATTTCGTCCCAAATGTGCTCAGCAAGGCTTCAAATAGTTTTCCTAAAACTGAAAAAACAAGACCGTGGACCAAAGGCTGATGATACTGAAAGTGTGGGAAGAAGCATTTTCTGAACTCTAATATGGTGCCACCCACACAGGAAATCCAACAGACATATTAATTATACCCGGCATGTAATCCCAAAGACCCAGAGAATGTGTGCTGTTTATTTGTTCTTCTCGGGACGGGAGGCGGTAAAGCAAGATGCTATCTGCCCGAGATGCTGAGGTCTGCTGTGCTGTTTCCATCTGAACAACCTTGTCACACTGATTTTTCCCCAAATTGTTATCGTCTCTGTAAATAAACTCAAACTTCCATTTCAAACAACTGGCCCGATGCAGATGGTTACTAAACTCAGCTCCGCTGTGGGACCTATTGCTCAACTATGCAAAAGCGTCCCCAGAACAAGCCTGCCGCTCTGAGCTGTGTTTTCAGTTTTTTCACAACTCTGCTATGGCACACAAATGTCCAGGTTGGTCTATTATATTTTCTACTGCCTGAAAGGAGATGGGCCTGTTTCCTAGCCTCTCTCCCATCCCGAATGTAAAAGCCTAAGCAATTTAAAAACACCTGGTGCTGAAAGAACTGAGGCAGGGTCAGAGAATGACTGAAATGTAGACCATCTTAAAGAGCCTGAAAACCCAGGGCTGGCACGTTGGCTTAGCACAGATGTGACTTGGGTAGGTAGGCGGAGACCTTACTGCATGGGGGTCTGACTCAGGTCCCCGGCAGTCACAGGTTTGGACTTGCATTTGGGCCTGGGGGAGTGTCTGCCTCAGAGGTGCTCGCTGAACCAGCTGACGTTGAGGCTGCAGGTGCTCCTGAGGGCTTTACACTGGCCCCAAGGTCACCCAGCAACTCCCCCCTCCTTGGCCTGGCAGACCAGTCTCGTGTTTCCTGGGTCCCCTCCCACTCCCCCACAGCCTGGCACAAGCCTTCCCTCTGTCTGGAACTCCCTCCCTCTGACTGTGACTCTCGCTTCCAAAATCAGCTCAAACGATTCTTTCTCGACCCCCAGACGAGGCAGGGTTCCCTGTTACCAAGCCTGTAGGGCTATGTTCTGGCCCTGCCCACTGCCCAGCAGCCCTGGACGTGAGTTTAGTGATGACTCCTCTGCTCTGAGCAACTCTAGAGCCTGGCCCCGAAAATAGAGGCTGGCTGACCATTGCGGCCTGGCAGCCTTCTACCCGAGTGGGGACTCTGTCGTGTCATATAGCACTTCCCAGAGAACCTCCAACACATAGTGCTTCATAAATATTTATTGAATGAGTAACAAGGGCATTTATTGTGTTGGCCAAAAAGTTTGTTTGGGTTTTCCATAACATCTTATAGGATAACGGGGAACAGGCTTTTTGGCCAACCTAATATTTCTAATTTATAACATGACATGAAGACAGATAATCAAGTAAAAAGCTATGTTTTGTCCTTTAAAAAATCCCTGTGGTTTTAAACAAAATACCCATAATATAAAATGATTTCTCAAAGAGCAAACACACTTCAGCCTTACCCATCTCTTTTCTTCAAGAGCACTTCCCCAAAACAAATCAGTTATAACATAAAGAGTTCGATCAGTCGTTGCTATGGGTTTGCTATTTTCCATAATCACAATTGAAGGCTTCTTTAAAAAAAAAAGAAAGAAAAACTAAATCCAAACTTATAAAAAAATCTAATTTGAATTTGGGAAGCCGCCATAAAATAAGTGTATTATTGTATATTTTTATCCCCAAACTGAAATAGATTTCAGGATCATTTTCTGATGATCGCTCCAGAGGCATTCAAGCTAGTTGTTGTTCAGTTGCTCAGTCATGTCCGACTCTTCGCTACCCTATGGACTGCAGCACGCAAGGCTTCCCTGTCCTTCACCATCTCCCAGAGTTTGCTCAGACGCATGTCCACTGAGTTGGTGATGCTATCTAACCATCCCATCGCTGCCTCTCTAGCCATTCAAATCTCAAGCTCCTGGTGTTAGTGGGAATAGCTGTGCATCCTGCCACAAGGAACACCTCAGGCAGAGAGACAGAAGCTGCCAGGTAGACGATCCCAGCAGGCCGTGTTGCCTTTCCTACAAGAAACAAAACAGGAAAGTAGAGAAGACAAAAGGAAAAGAAGCAAAGAGAAAACACTGAACAAATCACACTGACTGCAGAATCATCCGGTCACGTGGCCGTGTGGGTCTCCTGCTGCACAGAACCAGGTTCCTTCCCCTGTGTGATGAGAAGGTCCATCCTGTAAGGTCATCTCCACAATTCCTGATGCTTCATCAAGACTTCATGATCCTAAACTTTCCAACACAGCTGCTGCCAGAAACTGGAACCCTGAAACCAACAACGTTGGACTGAATTTCCTGGAAGCTGGACTCACCGGTGAACTCAGTTTCCACGTTTCACCAGTGACTCTCTCCTTACCACCTTTACAGTACTGGGCTTCCCAAGTGGCTCAGATGGTAAAGAATATACCTGTCCTTGCAAGAGAACCCGGTTTGATCCCTGGATCAGGAAGGTCCCTTGGAGAAGAAAATGGCAACCCACTCTAGTATTCTTGCCTGGAAAATCTCACGGATAGAGGAGACTGGCCGGCTACAGTCCGTGGTATCGCAGAAGAATCGGACACAATTTAGCAACTAAACAGCAACAACAAACAATAGTATCACCGCAATTGATTATTGATATGCAGAATGGTTGACTTTATTAAGAAAGATCAACAGGAGAGCACAGAACCTAGCAAAGAATAGAGCTGCAACCATACATAAGTCAGAGCTCTGTTGCCTGAAACTTTCCAAGGTATTCTGGGCTTCCCTGAAATATATATATAATGGAATATGACTTACCCATACAAAAGGATGGAATAATGCCACTTGCAGCAGTACCTATGGAACCAGAGGTTCACTGAACGTTTTCATTTGCTACTTGCTGCCAATTATTCTACTATGTTGGCTATCAAAAGTTCACATCCTTTATTAACCAGCTTACAGTAGAGATCCCTGGCTCTGGTAAATGCTGACACGGAAATAAAAAGAAGCAATCAGTTAAAAGTTTGCTTTTATCCCCAGGGAGGCAGCTCTTCATTTTCAGTGAGGAATGACCTGTCAAATAAATCAGGCTTTCACAATGATTAGAAATACACTGCAGATTATTTTGCCAAAAAGCTTATAGTCCACTGAAAACCCATGTGAAATCAGGAGGAATTTGGTTTTTCCCAGCCTCAGCTGAAGATAAAGCAGAGCTGTGAAGGTGAGGAGGTCTGTGATTCTTGAAGCTCCAGGAATTTGGGAGGTGTGGTAAAAAATCACAAAAATCCTATCCCTGATACCTTTCTTTTGCTCTGAGGCAAAATCGTTTGTAAAAACGTTCCTTTTGATTTCTGTGATCCAAATAATTCCAGCTTAAATTGGAACTCAAATATTAATCTGATAATGACACCGTTGAGACACAGTCTCTGACGATTGATCTCGAATGACTTACAAGGCTTTACTTTACCCCATTTTCTGCATTCCTTTCCATCCCCTCCCCACCACCTCCACCATCATCTGGGAGCAAAAGAGACCCTCAAGTGAGTGTCTTAGGGTGATTACTATGTGCTTGGGAGCATCCTTTAATTTAAATTTCGTCTTATTTTATTTTTAGCTTCAAAGCTTCTGCAGGAATGAACACCTGTCTTTCAGGGCATTATCAGAAATTGTCAGGTACCTGACGCACTTTGTTTTGTCAAGTCCTCTGACAGTGACACTGCGGATAGAAGTCACATTTTAATTAGTGATCAAAGCGAGGACACCTGTGAGCTGGGTGAGACTCTAAATTCTCTGATATTAGGTTTACACATCTGAAAGGACCCTTTGATTCTCTCATGTGTTTGTCCTTTCTGGGAGATCAACTCTTTTTTTTCTTTCTTTAACAAAGGCAACATGTTTAGCTAATCTGAGCCCTGAAGTTACAGGTGACAATGTCTGTTCACACAGCAATGTTAACACCTTATAAAAGTGGTACCATGTCACAGAGGACGCCAGGATATGCTCCAAAAGACCCCCCTGCACTGGAGATGTGCTTGGCTACTTAAAATACAGGGACCCCTAAGTGGTCTCAGAAACCCTGGGCCTGAACACCAGGGCAAGGAAACTGTGCTCATGGCCTATAAGGGGAGAAGGTGGGATCCACAGAGACAACTCAGGTTCAAGGTCAGTCAGAATCAGTCTGTGTTGTAGGCAGAACTCATTTATTTTATATAAACTAAAATACATACCTAGATGTATATGTTTGTATGACATGGTATCAACTTATGATACATAATTACTAATATAATATGCAAATCAGTATTAATGTAGTAACATTAATATACTAATGTGTTCACAAGTTATAACATATATACTATTATAAATATATGATATGTACTATTCATATAGAGTAATTTTATATATATAATAATTTCTGTGGTGAAAATGGGGTAATTGAAGCTCAACTATAAAGGTTTGAACTGACAGGTTAAAAAGTAACTTGAGATCTCTGTTTAGCTTCTAGAAACAGTACTTTAAATACTTACAAGAGTGGAGATACAAAAAAATACAAAGAATAAGATCTAGAAACAATCCTCCCATGTTTTAATGTACCTTTACACAATTTTTGAACCTGGACAGAATTTTTCAATTTGGGCCTAATAAATGTATCATTTTGTATTCTTCTTTCTTACAGTTAACACCAGTGTTTTCCTTTAATGTTAAAGTTGTCCATGAGGACTTCCCTGGGGGTGCAGTGAATAGGAAACCACCTCCTCATACAGGGGGTGCGGTTTCAGTCCCTGGTCTGGGAAGATCCCACATGCTGCAGAACAGCTAAGCCTGAGCACCAGGACTACCGAGCCCATGTGCCTGGAGCTCTGCTCCACAACGAGAAGTCACTGCAAGGAGAAGCCTGCCTCCCCACAACAAAGAGTAGCCCCTGCTCACCACAACTACAGACAAGCCTGGGAACAGCAATGAAGACTCAGTGCAGCCAAAAATACATAGTTTATTTTTAATTGTCCATGAGCATCATCTAATGACTGTATCATGATACATCTTATTACCCGTAATAATATATTTGCTTATTTCTAATTTTCTGCAAGCATGAAAAGACCACAATGAAATAAAGTAGAACCAGTTAGAAAGTTCCTGTTGCGTGAGGCTAACTTTTCTTTCAAAATGGCCATGTCAGTCGCAGCTCTACCAGCAATACATACAAATGCCTATATACCAGTAATTGATTTTTTTTCATTCTTTGATACTAGTTTCATTTTCAAATTTCATTATTGTTTATCAGACACTTTAATTTCCTCTTTTCTTATTTATATATCAATAGGTAGTCTGACTGACTATAGGTTCCAATTATTGATTTGGATGAGTTCTTTATATATTAAGAAGAGTAATTTTCCATCATTAGACTTCTTGTAGAGAGTTTTTTAAAAACTTTGTCAGTGGAGCTTTTAATGCATCAGGATATATAAAGATTTTTAAAGTCTCATACAAGCAGATTTGCCAGTCTTTCCGTTTGTGATTTCTCCCATTGCTTATTATTGATATTTTAGAAAGTCTTTCCCCTTAGAATTCAGATCAACATTTGCCCCGATTTTCTTATTATTTTATCTTATGTTACCTCTACCTAAGCTCATTTTCTGTAAATTCAATATTTATGACAAAGCAAAGCTTTTCTTTTTCATTACAGCATATTTTGCAAATATTTCCATTATTTGGCAGAAATCAACCAAGAAGAAACTAGCCTATCCATGTGATTTCTCCCATTGCTTATTATTGATATTTTAGAAAGTCTTTCCCCTTAGAATTCAGATCAACATTTGCCCCGATTTTCTTATTATTTTATCTTATGTTACCTCTACCTAAGCTCATTTTCTGTAAATTCAATATTTATGACAAAGCAAAGCTTTTCTTTTTCATTACAGCATATTTTGCAAATATTTCCATTATTTGGCAGAAATCAACCAAGAAGAAACTAGCCTATCCCCCAACTAAGAAAACTATGGAAGTGTTAAGCTACTCTCAGTGGAGTTTAAGGAGTTCTCATTCCCCTCCTGCCCAGAGTTCATAAAGGACCAATGCAAAGCTTTAAGTCACAGACTGTGACAAAAAGAATGATCGTTTCTCACCGAGTCACAATCTGGACACAAGTTTTGACTTTATAAAAGAGACGAGCATTGTGATGGGCTGTTTTTCTAACAGGTGATCTTCCAGTTCAGTGTGACAATTTGAATATATTTTGAAGGGTTACAAATGCTCCTTGAAGAGGAGATTTGATGAGAAGCAGCAGCTTAGTACTTGTAATGAGGTCACTCGCCTTAAAGCAGCTTTCAACATCTTTTGAAGAAATCACCCTTCAAAGTTTAACTGATCAAAGTGAATCTGAGCCACCAGGGAAGGCCGTATATTCAAAGACGACAGTCTAAAAGTAAGGCTGTGGTTAAAAAAACATAGTGAGAATAAATGAGTTTCACTTGGGAAAAATGTAGGACATGAGAAGTGGATGAGAGGCGAAGAGAGATGGATTTGGAGGAGAATTTCTGGAGTCTTATCCACCTGATCAACCCGATAATCTCAACCTAATTCGTGGACAGAAAAAAGACTTTGATGGATTATGGTCCGTCCCTTCCAGTAAAGACCCTGCCTGCCAGTGCAGGAGATGCAGAAGACGTGGGTTCAATCCCTGAGTCAGGAAGATCCCTTGGAGAAGGAAATGTCTGTCCACTCCAGTATTCTTGCCTGGAGAATCCCATGGACAGAAAAGCCTGGAGGATTACAGTCCATGGGGTTGCAAAGAGTTGGACACGACTGAGTGACTGAGCGCACACACTCTACTGCAAAATGTTTGCCTAAGGAGGTGCCAGTGCAAATTATAGTATATCAGACCCTGTGTGAGGCACTTACTGCATTACACGAGAGACAAGCCCAGTTGCCCTACATTTTCCACTGCGTTCTCAATAGGGATCATGGAATCCAGGCCCATCAAGCATAAACATGTCACGATCTCATCTGTGTAGACTGAGGAAATGTGCTGTTACTTTTTACTATCTAGAAAATAAGAAATCTGTTTCATTAAAAATCCAGATCCCATATACTGATGTCTAACATTTTTTAAAAAGGTTAACGTGAGTCAGGTCACCAAGGACTACTAGTGATCTTAGAGGGACAAAGGAGGAGAACCATAAATTACCAGAATACTTTTCCTGGGTCTACAACACATTAAATTGGCCCTTTTCCTCCCCGCACCAGCTGCCACTCCCAAATTGTAACCCCTTAGGCATACACGTAATTTCACTGTAATTTAAGCAGAGCCGGTTGTTTTTTTATGGAAAGTTAAGTGAAAGCACACATGTAGGCATGATCATCTTCTCAACTTCTGAGCCAAAAGCCCAACAGAAACATTTCTCCTCCTCGGAAGGGGACTGTGGACACAGAGGGGCCAGCAGTTCAGTGGAGGAAGTCAGGCCCCAGAGACCCGTCACCCACCACCCCAGGAAAGCACACTGACTCCACTCTTTCTGTGTCTTCAAAGGAGGAAAATCAAATCTAGCTCTGGCCAGAGCTTCATGCCTCTCCTCTTCTGGTCTCTCCTGAAACCTCCCTTCAAGGGGGACTTGCACATGCAGAATGAACAGTGGTTAAGGGCGATCACAGTCTGCATTTTCCTTCTAATGGCCCGCACAACCCTGAAATCTGCTTGTGAAACCGGCAGTGGGAAAAGCGGTATTTCACTGCTCCCAAACGACCTTGCTGGTGTTCTCTTTCAGCCTCCATCTAAAAGCTTTACTTTTCACGCACTTTCAGTGCTGGGCACCACGGATAAGAAGGAAGTAACCCAGGGCTTGGAGGGCGGGGCTAACGGGAGATTTCCCTCCCACCCCGACTCTGAGGTCCCTTGCCCACCCAGGATCCTGCTCATTTGAGAAAACAAAGGCCAGCAGCGGGGAGAGGAGGAGAAGGGGGCACATTCCTGGGACTTAATGGTGACGCCTCCACGGTGCATGGAACCCAGCGGGCTGTTATCTCCGTCTGCTCCAGAGCCCGGGGGAGGGGGGACAAGGGAGGCCCCCAGATTCCATCTCACTGACATAGAAAGGGCAGCTGGTGCAATTTCCCTTTAATTTCCCTTTAAATAATGTTTGGTGCCTGCGGCCCATGTAATCTGCCCTCCAGAACAAAAGACAGGGAAGGAGGCTTGCCAAAGCGCCTGAGGCCAGGAGGTGTGAGCCCTGAGTCGTTTCCTGGTAGGGCCTCAGCATCACCCCACCCCAACTCCACACACATCCTTCACCGCTCCCCCAGGGCCCATGGCTGCCCAGCCCCACTGCCTGATTTCTCAATGAACAAATGAGGGTTGTTTCCTGTGCTCCTTGGAGGTCAGGTCCTGAGCCTTCTCTGACCGACAGGCTGGGTGCCACAGGAGAGGTGCGGGGGTGTCACCGTGCTCACCCCCAACCCCCAGCCAGGAACCCGGGTTCTCTCTTGAGTCCCCCAAGGATCTGACTCCTTGTTTCTAATGACAAAACCACAAGAGCCTAGTGATGCTAGTCCTCAAGTCAGCGACTGGCTGGGGAGGAGAGGGCGTAAAACAGCAGGTGGAGTATAAATCCTACACATTAGACACTTCACATGTGAATTCCACCTGTTAGAGCAATGTACCCAAAACATATATAATAAATGCACTTTGTTTTAGTGCTGCTATGGATAGTACATGGATTTATATTTATACACACATATGCATATCAGTATTGTAAACTGCAGGAACAGCTACTCAGGGTCTCTAGTGTTAGTGTGACAAATGGCTTCTGTTCTCAAGAAGCACGTGCCCTGTGGATGCCATCTGGGCACCTGGTGATTCCTTGGAAGTTCTGGCACCTCAATCTGTTTAAATATACCCCTTAAATATACCATTTTGGGATGGGCTTCCCAAGTGGCTCAGCAGTAAAGAATCTGTCTACCAAGCAGGAGGTGCAAGTTCAATCCCTGGGTCGGGAAGATCCCCTGGAGGAGGGCATGGCAACCCACTCCAATATTCTTGCCTGGAGAATTCCATGCACAGAGGAACCTGGCAGGCTACAATCAATGGGGTCAAAAAGATTCAGACATGACTTAGTGATTAAAAACAACAACAAAAGCCTGGGGTGTCTCCATGTCAGAGCCCCATGACTGACTCACAAGTCTCACATTTACTCTGCATCCCAGCTCCCCATGGAATATTTCACATCCACGATCCAGGAAATGCAGGTGATAAAAGCAGGTGCATTCCACAACACCAGTTAACCGGTGGAGGTCACACAGCTGACCCAGTGCATCTGGACGTGAAGCCTGCATTCTGGGTGAGCAGGCCATGTTCAGTTCAGTCACTCAGTCGTGTCTGAGTCTTTGTGACTCCATGGACTGCAGCACACCAGGCTTCCCCATGCATCACCTACTCCCAGAGCTTGCTCAAACTCGTGTCCATTGAGTCGGTGATACCATCCAACCATCTCACCCTCTGTCCTCCCCTTCTCCTGCCTTCAGTCTTTCCCAGCTTCAGGATCTTTTCTAAGGACTTAGCTCTTCACATCGGGTGGCCAAAATATTGGGGGTTTCAGCTTCAGCATCAGTCCTTCCAATGAATATTCAGAACTGATTTCTTTTAGGATTGAATGGTTTGATGTTCCTGCAGTCCAAAGGACTCTCAAGAGTCTTCTCCAACACCACAGTTCAAAAGCATCAATTCTTCAGTGCTCAGCTTTCTTTACAGTCCATTTCTCACATCCATACATGACTACTAGAAAAACCATAGCTTTGACTAGACAGACCTTTATTGGCAAAGTAATGTCTCTGCTTTTTAATATGCTATCTAGGTTGGTCATAGTTTTACTTCCAAGGAACAAGCTTCTTTTAATTTCATGGCTTCAGTGACCATCTGCAGTGATTTTGGAACCCAGGAAAATTAAAGTATGTCACTGTTTCCATTGTTTGCCCGTCTATTTGCTATGAAGAGATGAGACTGGATGCCATGATCTTCATCTTTTGAATGTTTAATTTTAAGCCAGCTTTTTCACTCTCTTACTTCACTTTCATCAAGAGACTCTTTAGTTCTTCTTTGCTTTCTGCCATAAGGGTGGTATCATCTGCATATCTGAGGTTATATTTCTCCTGGCAATCTTGATTCCAGCTGGTGCTTTACCCAGTTTGGCATTTCACATGATGGACTCTGCATATAAGTTAAATAAGAAGGGTGACAATATACAGCCTTGACATACTCCTTTCCCAATTTGGAACCAGTCCATTGTTCCATGTCCAGTTCTAACTGTTACTTCTTGACCTGCACACAGATTTCTCGGGAGGCAGGTCAGGTGGTCTGGTATTCCCATCTCTTGAAGAATTTTCCAGTTTGTTGTGATCCACACAGTCAAAGGCTTTGATGTAGTCAATAAAGCAGAAATAGATGTGGTTTTTTGGAACTCTCTTGCTTTTTCAGTGATCCAAAGGTGGTCTGGTATTCCCATCTCTTGAAGAATTTTCCAGTTTGTTGTGATCCACACAGTCAAAGGCTTTGATGTAGTCAATAAAGCAGAAATAGATGTGGTTTTTTGGAACTCTCTTGCTTTTTCAGTGATCCAACAGATGTTGCCAATTTGATCTCTGGTTCCTCTGCCTTTTCTAAATTCAGTGTAAACATCTGGAAGTTCTCACTTTATATACTGTTGAAACATAGCTTGGAGAATTTTGAGCATTATTTTGTGTGAGATGAGTGCAATTATGCAATAGTTTGAACATTCTTTAGCATTGCCTTTCTTTGGGATTGGAATGAAAACTGACCTTTTCCAGTCCTGTGGCCATTGCTGAATTTTCCAAACTTGCTGGCATATTGAGTGCAGCACTTTCAAAGCATCATCTTTTAGGATTTGAAATAGCTCAACTGGAATTCCATCACCTCCACTAGTTTTGTTTGTAGTGATGCTTCCTAAGGCCCACTTGACTTCACTTTCCAGGATGTCTGGTTCTAGGTGAGTGATCACACCATCGGGAATATTTGGGTCGTTAAGATCTTTTTTGTATAGTTCTTCTGCATTTTCTTGCCACCTCTTCTTAATATCTTCTGCTTCTGTTAGGTCCATATCATTTCTGTCTTTTATTGTGCCCATCTTTGCATGAAATGTTCCCTTAGTATCTCTAATGCTGAGAACACAAGCCAGGCAGGACAAGGGTATGAGAGTGTCACCAACAGAAGCACCAAACTGGTACCCAAGGCAAGACGCAGCCGTCCCCAGGGGAGGGCTCCCTTCAGCTCCATGACACAGCTAAACACTGATCCCAGGACTTCCCTGGTGTCCAGTGGTTAAGACCCTGTTCTTCCACTGAAGGAAGCACAGGTTCAGTCTTCTGTCGGGGAACTAAGATCCCACGTGCCTCACCGTTTGGCCAAAACAAAATAAAGCTATATTAAAATAAATACATAAAATGGTGGTCACATGGTCAGATGTGTGACCTTGGACAATTAAGTTCACCTCCCTAAAATGCTGCTTTTCTTGAATATAAAAAGGTGATGATTAAGGTACTCAATAAAGACGTGTGACAAGAAGCAGATAAGGTACTGCGTGTGAACTGTGTTACTAAGAATCCGGGCACAAGGGATCTTGAGAAATGGTATTACTGTCATGGCAGTTAGCAAGGTCCCCTACCTCATCTCCAGGAGCACCCCCATAACGTTCTCTATTTAACATTTTAGAAGGTGCCAAAAGAAGATGATTCCAAGGAAAAAACAAAGCTCTGTGATCAACACATTTGCTTCTATGTAAGTTTAAATTAAGACTTGAAATCTTTCATGCATCATTCTTTGCCGACACTCCTCCCTGACCTCTGCTGTGGCCGAGCCCTCATGCTCCCCACAGGGACAAGGGGGTCCTGTGGTCAGCGTGTGGGCCATGCTGATCCGCACAGACTGCCGAGGCCTCAAGAAATGGTATGTTTTTCCCCACCCCAGGGCCCAAGAGGCCCATTTGCACAAAGTTGCTGAACTTGAACTTGAGGGCTATGGGCGATTTGAGGTCAAGACACCACCTCCATGTGACAGCAGAGAGGAAGCACGCTGCTGGCCCTTCTCCCGACATGGAATGAGTCCTGAGTGCTCGGAGCAGCAGCAGGTAGGATCTGTGTCTGTTTGGAGAAAACGAGCGGGAGACTGAGGCTCGGGGAGCTGCTGTCGGCTGTCTGTGGGCACGGGCGATGGCCCCACAGTCCAGGGTGAATGGCCACTTTCTGGAGCCCAGGTTCTTCTCTGCCCGCCTCCCTCACAGAAGGAAGGTCTTACTTCAGAGCAGCTTGGTTCCCGGCTATCCAGTTCTTCAGAGATCACTGACATCACGTCTACCCAACCTCACACTCCAGCCACTATTTATGAGTGGTGTTTATAGGCCCCAGAGACCACCTGGCAGTTATCCACACAAACCTGACCTGAGCCATTGTGAGTTGTTAATCGAGACCCGACACAGGGTGCCTCCAGCCCCATGTCTGGTGGTCCACCTCTGGGCTCATCGGGGTCATCTTGGACGTCAGCTTAGAGATTTGTCAGCTCTTGTCACCAGCCTCCCGGTGATGACAATCAACAACGGAGCTGAACTCAGCCAGAGAGGCCGCACAGCCGGAAACCGTGGGGAAACATTGAAAACAAAACCAAAACGGAGACAGAAAAAACCCGTCAATTTTAAGAAAGATTTCAACAAAAATATGACTTGTCCCAACCGATGTAATGAAGCACCCAGACCCGGAGGCTGTGAGTCAGCCCCGCCTCAGCCAAGCCTGGGCTCCAACCCGGCTGGACCCGCGCCCCCCGGGGCCCCGCTCCTCCCTGTGGACCTGCCATAGCCCCAGGCTGGGTCAGCCGCACAGCTAATGACCTGTTGGTGCCCACACTTCTCACCTCTCACGGCCGAGCCTGGCACAGCTGGGCTCCCGCCGGCCCAGCCCTGTAATTTAGCTCAACAGCTTTACGGACGAGAGGAAACAGCGAGCATCCCGGAGCCCCCACACTTGCTCCAGGAGTGCATTTCCATCCCAGGCTGGAGACACACGCCAAGTATTTCAGGCAAATGGCGTGGGCAGGGCAGGCCCAGCTGGGCACTGCGCACCACTGGCTCTGTGCTTCTGGTCATGGCGCAAGGGGTGTGCATGTGTGTCTGTGTGTCTCTGTGTGTGTATATATGTGTGTCTGTGTGTGTGTCTGTGTATGTCTGTGTGTATCTGTGTGTCTGTATATGTGTTTGCATGTATATACATGTATGTGTGTATATGTCTGTGTATATTTGTATACATGTGTGTGCCTGTGTGTCTGTGTGTATCTGTATGTGTGTGTGTGTTTGTGTGTCTATGTGTATATGTATGTCTGTGTGTGTCTATGTATGTGTGTCTGTGTGTATATGTGTGTGTATCTGTGTCTGTGTGTATATGTGTGTGTCTATGAGTATGTATCTGTGTGTATATCTGTGTGTCCATGTGTCTCCAGCCATGCTGGAGGCATGTGAGGCTTCAGAGCAGCTTCCTGTCCCGCGTTCTCCCTCTGCACCCTCTCGGCACCCAGGGCAGGAGGGTCTTCAGGGGAGGGTGTGGGCAGAGGCCTCTTGGAGCCAGCCCACTCTGTCCAGGAAGCCGTAGGCCTCAGGGCACCGGGATGCCCCTCCAAGACCCCTGAGGGTTGTGTGTATATGTGTGTCTGTGTGCATATGTATGTCTGTGTGTATATGTATCTGTGTGTTTATGTGTGTATATGTGTGTCTATATGTATGTGTGTATGTGTGTCTATATGTATGTGTGTATGTGTGCCCATGTGTCTATGTGTATGTATGTCTATATGTATGTGTGTCTGTGTGTGTGTGTGTGTGTGTGTGTGTGTGTGAGAAAGAGAGAGACACAGAGAGAGAGAGGAGCCTGCCCCCAGGGTGGGTGGGTGGTGTGAGCAAGTGCATGTATGATGCTTTGAGAAACATGGGGGATATTTTTTATAAACAAGCACAAGCTCTGCCCTCAAACCTGTGGTTGGGGACCACTCCCCACCCCTACACAGAGGCCCTGAAGTTCATGCTGGCTGGTAGGGGAGCCCCAGGCTTGCAAGGGAGTTGCTTTGGCACCCTTACTCTGTAGCTTCAGAAACGCCCCCAGCCTGGGCAGAATGGAGGGGCTGCCTCTCCCAGAGCCCCTGGCCCGGCCCAGGTGGCAGTGTCCTCTCAGTGAAGACCCTGAGCGCCCTGCATGCAGACCTGCAGGGCAGCCATGCTGGAGGCACGTGAGGCTTCAGAGCAGCTTCCTGTCCCGCGTTCTCCCTCTGCACCCCCTTGGCACCCAGGGCAGGAGGGTCTTCAGGGGAGGGTGTGGGCAGAGGCCTCTTGGAGCCAGCCCACTCTGTCCAGGAAGCCGTAGGCCTCAGGGCACCGGGATGCCCCTCCAAGACCCCTGAGGGTTGTGTGTATATGTGTGTCTGTGTGCATATGTATGTCTGTGTGTATATGTATCTGTGTGTTTATGTGTGTATATGTGTGTCTATATGTATGTGTGTATGTGTGTCTATATGTATGTGTGTATGTGTGCCCATGTGTCTATGTGTATGTATGTCTATATGTATGTGTGTGTGTGTGTGTGTGTGTGTGTGTGTGTGTGTGTGAGAAAGAGAGAGACACAGAGAGAGAGAGGAGCCTGCCCCCAGGGTGGGTGGGTGGTGTGAGCAAGTGCATGTATGATGCTTTGAGAAACATGGGGGATATTTTTTATAAACAAGCACAAGCTCTGCCCTCAAACCTGTGGTTGGGGACCACTCCCCACCCCTACCAGAGGCCCTGAAGTTCATGCTGGCTGGTAGGGGAGCCCCAGGCTTGCAAGGGAGTTGCTTTGGCACCCTTACTCTGTAGCTTCAGAAACGCCCCCAGCCTGGGCAGAATGGAGGGGCTGCCTCTCCCAGAGCCCCTGGCCCGGCCCAGGTGGCAGTGTCCTCTCAGTGAAGACCCTGAGCGCCCTGCATGCAGACCTGCAGGGCAGCCATGCTGGAGGCACGTGAGGCTTCAGAGCAGCTTCCTGTCCCGCGTTCTCCCTCTGCACCCCCTTGGCACCCAGGGCAGGAGGGTCTTCAGGGGAGGGTGTGGGCAGAGGCCTCCTGGAGCCAGCCCACTCTGTCCAGGAAGCCGCGGGCCTCAGGGCACCGGGACGCTCCCCCACAACCCCTGAGGGCAGCCCCACTGGCCCATGGGCCCTGAGTTGGTCACACACATATACGCACAGACACAGAAACACACACATATACACACAGACACACATACACAGACACACACACGGACACATATACATACAGACACACATATACACACACACATACAGACATACATACACACATAGACACACACACGGGTGACCCCACGGTCAGGGCTGCAGCAGAAAAAAACAGAAAGTAAGCTGTAGCGCAGTTACTCAGCCCTGAAGTTGGGCCTGACACCTTCATCTAGGACACCGCCTGTCCCCTCCATCCCCCCAGCCTGCAGACAGACCATATTTCTCCCATTGGAAACACCCTCTCACCACCCTGGGGCCATATGGCAGGTCCCTCCACCAAGCTGCTTGGGCACAGGTCCTGTCCATGTCTACCACCCCCCTTTCCATCGGGCACCCCAGTCCCCCTGTCTCTCCCTCAGCTCACTTGCAGCCTCCTGGTGGACTCCCCAAGAGCCTCCAGCCATACACTGGACCCAAAGGGCTGCCCTCAGTCAGGGGGCAGGACAGAGAGTTAAAGTTCAGCAGCACTGAAACCCCAGGGCCTGGAGACAGTTCCAGCTCAGAACCCAAGAGCCAGTGATCAGGCCAGTGTCTTCTTCAGGGGCCTCATGTTCCCTCTGCAGGGCAGACCTCCTCGACAGCGACACAAACGTGTGTAAGAACCCAGGGCCAGGCAGGCTCCTGCACACCCCATGTGGGCTACCCCTAGCCCTTCACTTGACTCCCAGGATTCAAGCCAGCCTGTCCCCTTCTGGGCTCTTCCCTGTCCCCTCTGCCTGCTCCCAGTCACCTCCCCAGCCCGGAGAACTCTGGAGCCCCAGAGCTCACCCCTGACCTCTCCTGGGACTTCACCCAGTCTCATGTCTTCAGTTCCACCTGAATGCTGACACTCCCAACTTGTAGCCCAGAACAAAGTCCCAGAACTAAGTGTGAGGTCATACACAGATGGCCTCCTTGCTATCCAGACCACTGTGCTCAACAGACATTGCAACCCAGCTTCTGGAGGCTCAGGGACTCAGCAGTAACACCTCACCTGGCATGTCCTTTCCAGGTTTCCATACCACAGCCCCTCCCCTGCTCCCAGCCTCGTCTGTTTCCTTCTCAGTGAGGCAGCCGGTCCATTCTACTGCACTTACCACACACACACCTTGTTGTGTGTGTTTTCAGTCTCAGGGCCTCTGTCAAGGTGGCCCCATCTGCCCAGAAATTCTCCCTCCCTCTTCTCTTCCTTCTTGAGAATTTCAAGTGCTTCTCCAGCCACTAGAATACAGGTGGTTTCCTCTAGGAGCTATTTCTTAAGGAAATAAAATGTATTCACCCAAACTGGTCCGTGTTCAGTGGCATCTCGTGGGCCCGTTTTGGTCCAGCAAGCCAAGCTCCACGTGACTCCACAAAGGACGGAGAGCATCATGTTCGTCTCGCCTATGGCCGTGTCACTAGGACTCAGGACAGAGCCCAGCATAGGACAGAAGGGCTGTGGATGCGGGAAGGTTCCTTGAACATCACTGACTGACTCTGGGGACCAGGCCACCTTGCTGACACTCCTGGGCCACTCTCCAGTGGTGCTTCCATTTCCCTCTTTGAAATGAACACCTGAAGGCCCCTTCCAGGATGCATGGGGTTCTCTGATGGAGCTTGATTTGTCTCACTTGTCTTTATCGAATTGTCACCAGATGCGAGGATTATCCATTTTTATCATCCCAACATGTTCACTGATATAACAGTAGGTTGCCACGTTAAACATGACCCAGTAAGGGGAAATAAAATGTGTTTCACCCAGACTGTCAAGACCAAAGACAAGCAACATTCATTTTCTACAGATGACACATAAAGGTTTAAGTCAGTCCCTTTCTAGATGATGTTATGATTTTGGGGGTAGTGAAGACATTAGGAAAGATCATATGACACTTCAATTAAAAATGCCCTTTTGTTTCTCCCCTGAGCCTGTCCAAGCTCCCATGGTTCACCAAGGAAACTGCCTTATTAAGGGAATAATGGGTTCCATGCTTGCCTCAGCCAAGAAACAGTGCCTGCAGTTAATTAATCTTTCTGCGACTCTGACCTATTTGAATTTGGCCAAAATGCCCTGAGAGGGGATTTTCTTGACATATATGACTCAGCTTCAATGGAGAAGAACTGGCATCTTCTCAAGTACGATGTCCTCATAATAGTTTCTATCAGCCTGGCCTTGGGGTTCATCATCTTGAGTAAAATGAGGGGATGGAGTCAGGATGAGCATCTCGAGGGGTCAAGGTGAGGGAGACCCTCTCTACACTCACTGTGAACATCAGCCAATCCAAGAGCAGGGCTGTGTGTGTGTGTGTGTATCCATGTGCACATGTATGCATGCATGTATATGGGTGTGTGCACATGTGAGAATTATACTGCCCACGCATTTGGTCTCAAAGAGCAAGGCAACTTCGCTTTCATAGGATCTCATCTTTTCTTCCAAAAATCTATATATGGTTTATAAGTTAATTCCGTTTATTAAAAGATCAGTGAATCCCTTGACATCTTCTGCAAATTGTGCTTGTGTGTTTACACATCGTTCAAGACAGGTCTGAAGCTGATGTCTGATTCTCAGAAAGGTCTAGCCCTGCTCCAAAATTAAGAACCAATGATTTAAGTAAAAGGAAGAAAAAGTGGTGGTCAGGAGCCCTACCCCTGGAGGTGAACTGACTAAGACGTTTACCCTCTGTAAATCTCCCTAAGGGAACTGCGATCCCTCTCCCATGGGATATTCCTAAGAGTAAAGGCCATGAGACAAGTATAACACTGTGAAGATGTGGAGGAACTAACAGTGTTGAGTGAATAACAAACACTAGTTTACACTGTGTTTGTACATCCTACCCCCTGGGGAACCAGTTGTAGGTGAGGCCAGGGAGCGGGGGAACGCTCCTGACCTTGACTCAAGTTCATGGCACCTGGGTGCTGCTGTCTGGAGGTGTCACCTGCCCAAAGACTGAGGCAGGATGTGACTGACCTCCTAGTATCTTTCATTGCAGAGGCGTGGCTGTGAGAATAACACTGTCTGTGACCAGGGTGCTGAAAGAGCCTCCAGGGAGGGCACCACACCTGAGGATCCCCTGACCCTTCCTGGGGGTCTTGTCACGAAGCCAACCACGGCCAGCACCCTGGCCTTGGGGAACCACAGGGTTATTCATGGTGCTCAACAGACTGCAGGCCTCCAGAGCCACGTCTGGGAGCAGTCTACTTCCTGCAGCCAAGCAGAGGGAAGGAGACCTCGGTTCTGGCTCCATCATAGCCCTTCCCAGCCCAGGAGCTCTAGGGGGCAGGGACTGTTCTCTTAGCATCTCAGCCCATCTCCAGGTAGACCAGGTGAGCACTGTGTGGGCCACAGTGAATCTGATGAGGTCCTGCTATCAACCTGGGGGTCATGAGAGAATCACCCACACCCGCCAACACCCCCGTCACGTGTAGGGTGACCTCTGGGACTCTCTCCTTCAAGACGCCTGGCAGCGAATCAAATGCCAAACGGCTGATGTTCACACTTGAAAGCAATCATGTGGCCTATACTGCTTGCTCACAACTGTTTCTTCTTTCCCATGCTCACCCAGGCTTGCCGTGGAAAGAGCAAGCTTCCCCATCCCACAGCAAGCTTGGCCATGTGGCTTATCGTGGGCCAGAGAGAAAGCAGGCAGGTCCAGCTCTGAGCCACGGCCTCAGGCATCGTTACCTACTGGTCCATCCTTCTGCCCACCTCTGGAGGGTCATTCACAGCCTGGGTGCTAAAAGGAGACCTGCTCGAATGGGTCCTGATCCTGGAGGTCATGACCTGAGCAGTAACCCACCCGTGGGCCCCACCTGGAGTTTAACCCCTGAGATATCAAGTTGTCTACTACCGACCATCACTTACCAGAGCCTGTCGACTGACTCATCTGCCCCCGAGAGGAGCCTTGTCTGCCTGGAAGTGGTTCCCACACCGTCTGATTTCCCAGGCCACCCATGAGGCACTGGGTCACACACCATGTTCAGCAGCCACTTCACGCACCACATCTTCAGGTCAGAATGTGGGCCCTGAAGGCAGAAGACACGTCCTATGCTTGTCTGCATCTCCTACTCTTTCCGGAGTGTGTTGTTGCTCACCACACGTGGTGCTCTAGGTTTTAGATTTTCATCATGACATCTCCAGAATGCTCCACAAGGACCACCCAACCCTGGCGGAGGCAGTGCACCGTCCGCACGTGGTCACTGACCAGCAGAGTCACAAGGGCCTCAGCCATCAGAGCCCACGCTCACTGACAACCGCTGAGCCCCAGAAACCGCTTCAGGCACCTGACTTGAATCGGCTTCACGCTCACAGAAGCAGGTGAGGGAGACGCGGTCGATCTCCCAGATCACAGGACTGAGTGGCGCAGCCAGAGTTAGACTTGGGCGTTGGTACAGGTCATGCCAGCAGCTGGAGATGCTTGGACATCAGTGTTGTCCGCCCCCTCTGAGGCACATGGACCTCTCCTCAGGAGGGGCTCCCGGGGCCTGGGCCAACTCCTGACGCACAAATGGGGCTCTGCTCTCCCGAAAGAGCACCGGCCAGGCCTCCTCCCACCAGCTGCCCATTGAGCCTCTGAAGCCTGCAGACACACCCCTCAAGGACTCCTTCCCAGACAAAGAGAGAGACAGCCAGGCTTCCCTGTGGACCAAGGGTCATGGCTCCCCAGGCCCAACACACAGCCCACCACCACCAACATGGCCTTGCCCATGCTGTTCATGAAGGTGCTCTGAAGTCAGTAAAGCCGGAACAGACACGGAGGCCCCACAAGCGAAGGCCTGTGACAGGGACCTACCCCAGACAGTCTTGAGAGGTCCTGCCAGAAGTAGGTGAGAGGCAGCCCCAGCTGGACGGCACCACTCGGGACACCTCCTCCCCATGGAGGCCCTGACAGACATCCCAGGGGGTTCACCAGCCACATTCAGTTTTCAAACAGACCGAAAAAACACAGACGACTGAGGAAAGTGCTCTTCAATTATTTAATCCCTAGTTCTCTAAACACATCAAGATATTTTTGGCATCTTTTTTCTGGGTCTAGGAAAATCCAAGGGACTCACCAGGTGGCATTAGTGGTAAAGAACCTGCCTGACAGTTCAGGAGCCGCTGGAGACATGGGTTCAAACCCTGGGTTGGAAGATTCCTTAGAGTATGAAATGGCAACCCACTACAGAATTCTTGTCTGGAGAATTCCATGGACAGAGGAGCCTGGTGGGCAGCAAAGAGTTGGACACAACTGAGCATACACACAATCATAGAAATAGGCTTAATTTGCTAGTTAAGAAACAAAAAGTATCAGATATGGTTTTTATAAAACAGCACTAGGAGAACTGAAGACACATCTCCCCTTTCAAGCCAGCCCTTGCACACGTGCAAACAGATCTCCTACAGGAATGTCAACTGCCACACTGTTTGCAATGGCAAATATACTAAATGCCCATCTGCAGAGGCACTGCCCGATGCTGCGCAGGTCTGTTCACAGAAGGGATGCCCCTTCACAATCAGAGGGAACCAGCAACATCAGCCAGCGGGGACCGCGTCAACAGCCCAACACCAAGAGGGCCAGGCTGCAAAAGTACACAGAGAACATCACATCATTTTTATATATTTACAAATATGCCAAACTAAAGTGTAAAACTACATTCACAGAGTGTAAAAGCCTAAAACCCCACCAGAGAACACCAAACAGTAGACTCAGACTCTGCTTCCTCTGGGGAGACAGAAGGAGAGGTGGGGTCAGGGAGGGGTGCACGGGGCCCTCAACTCTGTTGACAATAATTTCTCTAAATAATATTGTAGGAATTACAATACAGGACGAAAGCCTATAGGAAACATAGTAAAACACTTCAGACAAAGTTTGTGGAAGATACCACCAAGATACAGTTTTAGACTATTACTATTACTTAGTATTATTTACTAAAGTATCTCTAATTTTCCTGAAGAGATCTCTAGTCTTTCCCATTCTGTTGTTTTCCTCTATTTCTTTGCACTGATCGCTGAGGAAGGCTTTCTTATCTCTTCTTGTTATTCTTTGGAACTGTGCATTCAGATGCTTATATCTTTCCTTTTCTCCTTTGCTTTTCACTTCTCTTCTTTTCACAGCTATTTATAAGGCCTCCCGAGACAGCCACTTTGTTTTTTTGCATTTCTCTTCCATGGGGATGGTCTTGATCCCCGTCTCTTGTACATTGTCATGAACCTCCATCCATACTTCATCAGGCACTCTATCTATCAGATCTAGTCCCTTAAATCTATTTCTCAGTTCCACTGTATAATCATAAGGGATTTGATTTAGGTCATAACTGAATGGTCTAGTCCTGGAATGTGAAGTC
>SJYC01092976.1:0-39968 GCA_006408675.1 Madoqua kirkii | reverse complement strand
CCAGTACTTTGGCCACCTCATGTGAAGAGTTGACTCATTGGAAAAGACTCTGATGCTGGGAGGGATTGGGGGCAGGAGGAGAAGGGGATGGCAGAGGATGTGATGGCTGGATGGCATCACCGACTCGATGGACCTAGTTTGAGTGAACGCCAGGAGTTGGTGATGGACAGGGAGGCCTGCGTGCTGCGATTTATTGGGTCACAAAGAGTCAGACATGACTGAGCCACTGAACTGAACTGAACTGATGCAAAGAGCCGACTCACTGGAAAAGACCCTGATGCTGGGAAGATTTGAGGACAAGAGGAGAAGGGGGTGACAGAGGATGAGAGAGTTGGATGGCATCACCAACTCAATGGACATGAGTTTTAGCAAGCTCTGGGAGATAGTAAACGACAGGGAAGCCTGGCATGCTGCAGCCCATGGAGTCGAAAAGAGTTGGACACGACTGAGCAACTGAACAACAAATAGGAAGTAAACGTTGGGGTTAACTGTTTTGACAGCTAGCAAATACTTCTCATCCTTACTGTGGACTTAAAAATGCTGATCTCTTAAGGCAGCGATTTCTCCTGCCATTTAATTCTGCTGATGCATGTGCACCCTGGTCAATTTCAAGTCTTCAAATGCCCTGAAGACGCCCGGCTGAGATGTCACTGTGTCACCCTGAGTTCACCTGCCTCCCCCGCCTGCTGAAGTCGCTGTCTCAGCAATTTCCCTTCCTCCCTGAAAACTCCAAGGACAGGTCAGCCCTGCTGCTCTTTGCTACTCTATCGACTTACTCCTATCACTAAAATGTCACAAATTAGAAAAGCTCCTTTAAGATAAGCACACACCCTTCGCAGGATGTATCTGTATATACATGCCTCAGCCTGTCCCCCCATTGTCACAATTTTTCCAACATCCACACACTACACTCTGAGAATCCACATAACAGTGAGAGATCAACAATGCCACATTACTGAACTGGGTCTTTCCTTACATTTTAATCTATTCTTTCCACAAAAATATTATTCACAAATTTCTGTTTCTATTGCACTTCTCTATTTCCTAAAATCAGGTTTAAAACGCTTTAGAAAAAAAAAACCAAACATTTAAAACAAAACACTCCATTCTGTAATAAAATATTTTCTTAATTTAAGGTTAAACTTAGATGTCTTATAACAATGAAAATCCTTATTAGAAGTTGAAGCCATTCCCTTATTCATCCATGCTCTCTTGGCGTGCTACAGTAAACATTTTTCTAAACAAGGAATTCAGTGTCTTTGCAGTGACCTAGAGCTGATTAAGAGGCTGATTAGCTAAAACCCAGTATCTCCAAGAGGTCTACTGTAACCAGAGACTGATGGTATTTCAGAGCTTAAGTCTATGGTAGAGACTTCTGGTCAATCATCTTAATTTAACAGAATAAGACACTGAGGCTTGAGCTTTATCAAAAGCCCATGGCTGGTTGGTGGCAGAGAAAGGAGAAGGGACCCTGGGCACGGGGCTGTGTTCTGCCACTCAAGTTCCCCTACCTTGTTATTAAGATGGGGGTGGCTCTGTTGTTATTTGACACAGAAGAAGGAATTCTGCAAATTTGGCCTTAAAATATGAATTAATTAATGACTGGAATCTTTAGCTGATTATTTTTCATCTTTGTTTATTTATGCCAAAATGATTCCCAAGTTAGCGAAAAAAATGAAACCCATTCTCTACCAATCTCTTTTGGCATGGAAAATATTTTTCTTTATAAAAGAACCTAAGAGAGATACAAAGATTAGTTGAAAGAAATACTATCTTAGAGATAACTCCCTTGAAAGAAACTTAATTTAGCAGGAGATAATTAAGATCAATTGGATAATGATACAGCAAAAAATTCAGCAGCAAAAAAAAAAAAAAATTAAAAAACCCTGAAACAATGTAGCATTTGTTTAGTGTGCTCCCACATACACTCATTCACATACACTCTCATATCCATACACACACACACACACACACACACACCCCTTAATAACTTTCAAAGAAAGATAGAAAATGACCAGAAGTTGAAAGAAACACAAAGAGCAAAGGAAATACAGAATTGTTCACAAAAGAAAGTCACGCCTGTGTTTCTGCTGGCTTTAAGGCCCTGATAAGATGATACACTGATTTAAAAGTCTCCCCCAAGAGTGCTATTTGGTTGAATATCTGGAAAAGCCTCACCATTAAGGAATACAGTTGGGAGACGTCATCGTGAGCAAACATCACGTGATATAATATAGGATAAACAGTGAGCGTTGTTTCAGGTTAGTTGGAAGAAAGAAAAAAATTCACTTCAAAGGCTGTATTCTCTTAATGATAATACTTTTAAAATGATCGTTACTTCTCAAAGTATGCATAATTTTTTTAAATAAAAGATTATCACAAGAAATTAAATATATATTTTATACACACAACTCTGTGAGCATAAAGGAAGTCTGCAGATTTTGTAGGCAACTGAATGGGTGTAGTTTCCTCAAAACGACCTCACTAATTAATCAAGATTCAGAACTAAGACAATTCATGTATTCTTTCATAGCCTGCCCCCACATTCCAAAAACAGGTAGTCATGTTAAGATATTTTAAAGAATATTGCTGTGGTCTTTTCAAAACCTGGGCTTTCTTGTGGCTCAGCTGGTCACTGCTCCTGCAGTGTGGGAGACCTGGGTTTAATCCCTGGATTGGGAAGATCCCTTGGGGAAGAGAAAGGTTACCCATTCCAATATTCTGGCCTGGAGAATTCCATGGCCTATGTCCATGGGTTTGCAAAGAGTCAGATACAACTGAGCAACTTTAACTTTTCAAAACCTAAAGCAAAATGTACAGAATCTTGGCAAAAAGATTTCCCCAGGCTCTCAGATCGCCTCCCATAATGAGCTTGTATAAAATATCAGAATACCTATTTTGGGGATGACAACAAGCAGCAACAACAGCTCACATTCTTCACACGTGGCAGACAGCACAGCGTACTGCATATAGCATGGCCTGGAGATCATTGCGTCAGGGTCCTTCAGGAAGTCAGACACAGCACTAGCACAAGATAGATCCATCTTACTCATAGGTGAACACAGAAGAGGGTTGAGAGCATGGACAGAACAGATATTTGTCCACAAGTGTTCATAGCAGCACGCCATGGAAATAGCACATGTCCATCAACAGATATACAGATAAACACGATGTGATGCATACATGAGATATTTTCAGCCAAAAACAGAATGTTGTTCTGACACAACAGGGATGAGCCTGATCATTATGCTCAGTGAGATAAGCCAGACACAGAAGGAGGACTGCTGCATGATTCCCTGCAATATATGAGTTCCCTGCGTGCGTGCTAGGTCACTTCAGTCGTGTCCAACTTTTTGCAACCCCATGGACTGCAGTCCACCAGGCTCCTCTGTTCGTGGAATTCTCCAGGCAAGAATACTGGAGTAGGTTGCCGTATCTTCCTCCAGGGGATCTTCCTCACCCAGGGATCAAATCCCGCGTGTCTTGTGTCTTCTGCATTGGCAGGCAGGTTCTTTACCACTAGCGCCACCTGGGAAGCCCATATGAGGTCCTGAGAATGGGCAAATTCATGGAGAAGAGTATAGAGGGTGGTTACCTATGGCTGGAGGAGTCAGGGTGGGGATGTGGGGGGCAGAGAGAAAGAAAGGGAAGAAAAGTGTAGATGAGGAGCAGAGGAGATTCAAGGCAGGGTGACCACAGGAACCATCTCCGGAAATCTCCCCAATCACCCCTTGACTCTCTCCTGGAGGTCCCGGGTCCTCAGTTCTGCCAGGGTCGTGCCGTGGCCTCCAAACCAGCCTCTGAGCACCTTGGTCCACAATGGATACTTCCAAAAAGCATTCTCAAACTGGAAACTCTAAGTCAATGCCAGAACCCTCCCCTCACCAAGTTTACCTCCCCAGTGAAACTCAAGTGTGACATTACGCGGCACTTTCTTGACTTTCAAATGGGTTATCGAGTTGACTCTCATCAGCAGCACAATGGAGCAGGTGTTAACAGGCATACTCTACTATTACTTAAATCAGAGAGATATGTATAGTTCACAACTTATCCCAGCCTTCATTGTCAAGGTAAGGGAATTTTCTTGAGTTTGCATGCCACATTCAGATACCTTCATTCCACAGAATAGATGTAGCCACTTACATGCACACCATGAGATGGCAAAATCACTGTTGAAATTTTTTAAGATCAGGACTAGAACAGAGTAACAGGTGGGGAAGTGAGTGCCTGTATGCAGGCTATAAACCCCTGCTGAGATGACAAACAGGGTACGAGTGAGGGCACAGACATGACTCTCGAACAGCTTCTCCACAGAGAAGACCGGCAGTTCTGGGCAGAGAGCAGAGCTTCGCCCAGCGCATGCTCTGAAGTCGCTCCCTCGCTCGGGGCACACAGCGATGCTGGGAGATGGTGAATCAGGGCCTTTATGTGCTGCCTCAGCAGTGCCATGGGCTTTACAAAGTTGTGTCTTGGAGAAGCCCCATATTCAAGGCATGCATGCTGTACCAAAGCCTAATTCATGATTTTAATCATGAGATGGCCAAGGCATTGTAGTCCCCAAAAGCTGCTTCTTGAACCTCCTCAGAGCAACTCACATTTACCTCATTTCTGCCAGCTTGTTCAGAAAATATTTTTTTAATAAGACACTGTGACAGCAAAAGAAAATCCATTCTTGATATTTTTCCCAATAATTCTTTTTTATTCTTTGAGGCAGCTCCAAGCCCTGGATGACCAACTGTCCAGAGTCAAAAATGCAGACAGGCTGACCTAGTAGCAGAGATAAATCTCAAACCAGATGCAAGATTTTTACCCACGTTTCTGTAGATTTTACAATAGACTGTGGTGCTGCAAGTCAGTATTTCCACTGGAAAGAGTGGCTCCCATCCAGGGCCCAGGAGGGTATTTTTTTCCAGTAGGAACTAAGAACCAGCTCTCTTTTCCAAGAATCTTTTTATTCTGCAAGAAGAAAGAAAATATCAGGTACGTAAGACATGGTCAGGCTCAGCCCTTTCTTCGCACTTGCTCACACCTGCTCCTGAAGAGCTAGTCTGGGAACGCAAACCTCCACAAGTCCTCTCAGCTTGTTCAAAATTTCCAAAGAGTTCTACACCTTGGCTGCATCTGTGTAAATATGGCCCAACAGTTCTAGAACAAACCAAAAGCACTTAAGCTTTGTAACGATGCTCTCAAGGCAAAGCTGCTAATCGAGAAGAAAGCATGGGAAGTGCTTCATGCAGGTGAGCAGAATGCTGTGGATGCCAACCTGGCCATCTGGTCCTGCCGTGATGCTGCTGACAGAGCAGGCGGATGGTGAGACCCATGCTCTCAACTCCTTAAAAAACGATGCAAGAGACATGCGTCCAGAATTCCTGTGTGGACCATGGAGATAAACAACCGGAGGAGATGTAAGACAGTGCAGTCACTCCCTGCTGACACCCGGCTCCATGCAAGGCGGCAGTGGCGTCTCCCCTATGGTGCACGGGAGACTCACATGTTGTGCCTGTACCCGAGGGGCACAGGTGCCATGGAGGAGACAGGTGGAAAACCGGCAGGCCTAGCTTCTTTACAAAATAAGGAATCTGTTTTACAGGGAGCACCCAAGACTCTGTAGTCCTAACAGAGGATAGACATGATCAGGAGGTGGTTGC
The DNA here is from genome assembly GCA_006408675.1 of Madoqua kirkii. Taxonomy (NCBI): domain Eukaryota; kingdom Metazoa; phylum Chordata; class Mammalia; order Artiodactyla; family Bovidae; genus Madoqua; species Madoqua kirkii. The sequence continues at coordinate 34,320 of SJYC01092976.1, read as the reverse complement.
GTTTTTGTCCCAACCATCCACCATCCAATTGCCTGGGGACATGCAGACATCTAGAACTGATTCAACTTTGTGGAAAATTTTCTCTCCGATGTGTGGAGTTTTATTGAGGATAATGCAGTCAATGTCAAGCTCACCTTTTAAGAAAATTCCTGAAGGAAATATTACCTCTTATAATGACTTATGGTTTTACTAACATAAATATATCAAAGTATCCAAAACCATCAGCAGTCACTTGAATCTTTACTTTTCCTATAACATACATATATTAAAATATATCCTTGACATTAATTCAAGGATATTTCTCATCAAGGGAAAAAATGGAGTGTGATTAATTCAGGACTTAATGTAGTATTATATGATGTGCCCTGACAACACAAATGCTTCGAGACAGTGGTGGCATTTGTTAGTTACTGAGGGCTCCCATGCCCACACATGGGACAGATCACCACTGGAAAGGGACCAGGACACAGAATATTAACCAGTTACTGTAACACTGGAGAACCTCAGAGCAGCTCAGCTGACACCAAGTGTGTAAAATTCCTGAACTCAGCTCAGTCTCCTGACAGTTACACTTCTACAAAAGTGAGCAAGGTGCCAGGGCAGAAAGATGTCCCAAGCCTGAGCTGCAGACACAGTTCTCGAGGGAAACAGGGACAAAAGAGACACTCCTGAGACCACGTGATTTGTGTCCTACGCACTGAGCAAACTCTGAGAGTGTGCAAAGAGCTGAGCCCAGCTGGACACTCAGAGTGCAGAAATATCTGAGTCCAGCTTTACCGAGAACATGGAGAAGGCGGGGCCTGAGAAAGGGTGTGTGATCTCTGATTTGAAGAGTGAGGATTCACCGGAAAGGTATGGGGGACTGAGACAAGAGCCCTCCGGGCAGAGGTGACATCCGTACAAAAGCAGAAACTTAGACTGTGGCCGGGCACCCCCTCCAGCACAGCCCACATCTGGACTCCTGGAACGAGTCAGGCAGCACCTCCTTTGTTTTCTGAGTCTGTGTGAAACTGGAAGGCCCTCATATCTTATCAATTCTGTAATGTGTGTCGCCACAATTAGGATGGATCTTATGATCATGGAGTGCCACAGTTTAATGGGCCGGGACCTTCCTAGTCACATCTCATATCGCCCTTATGTCATGGTGTTGATGACCACTTAATGTCAGTAAAATCCAGTGTTAAATTAGAATCCCTGTCCTTTGGGGTAAAACTATTTCTTTTAATTAATTCCCTATCTAAGAGGGACTAAAATGCATTTACAAACCTTATACATTTAGTTTACCTATATAGAACACATAAATATATATCAGTATCTAGATGCATCTTATTTTATAATTTATGGATTTCTACTTCTCTAGAACCATTTTGATAATATTTTCTAATACAAAAAAGGGTTGTGCTATTTATAGAATTTCTTTAAAATATGAAAAATAAAAACTGCCATGATCTCAGCATCCAATGTATTATTCTTAATTGTTGTTGCTATTTTAGTTGCTCAGCTGTCTCTGACTCTTTGTAACCCCTTGGACTGTAGCCCTCCAGGCTCCTCTGTCCATAGGATTTTCCAGGCAAGAATACTGGAGTGGGTTGCCATTTCCTCCTCCAGGAGATCCTCCCGACCCAGGGATGGAACCTGCATCTCCCGCATTGGCAGGTGGAGTCTTTACCAGTGAACTACCTAGGAAGCCCACTATTCCTACTATTTTGCCCATTTTTCTTCCTGTCTGGCTGGCACATGTATGATGTGTGCAGAGAGAGTCTCGGAGAAAGAAGGAGAGAAATGGAGAAGAAGGCCTTGTGTGACACAGGAATTAGAAGTGTGGGTCTGACGCCATAAGTCAGGGCAGCAGGGCAATAAGAGAGCCAGAACAGTAGTCTATTCACAGCAACTGCTCTAGGACACCAGTATCAAGCGGAAACGACAGAGAAGGGTAGACAGGCCCTGACATCTAAGCAGGTAAGAAGGCTGCACATGCCTCTGTCAGGAGGGTGGTGACAAGGGCAGCTGTCTGAGAAAGCAGGAAGCTCCCGCGTCCACACCAGACATGCTTTGGGCACCAAGGGACCCTGTGCATCCACTGGCACTGCCCTCCCCTTGCTGTCCCATGTGAACAGGCCCTTCTGGGGCCAAGGTCGGCCACGTCTGCCTCTTCACCCACTGGGCTCTCTCCGCCAGCCAAGTGTGCGCTCTGGGAAGACTCTGGAGCACATTTGTATGCTGACCACCTGAACTATGGTGACCACCGGGTGGCTGTGATCTCAGAGTCCCAAGGCTGTGCATCTGTTTGTGAGCTCACTCAGCACAGCAAGCCACTCACTTACATGGTGGCCCTTTTTAAACTAGCTTTGAGACATCCCACATTTCTAACATTCTATCAGTAAGAGAATGTGTCAGCTCATATACTGGCTGGTTTACAATCATCTGTTTTTGAATCCCAAGGGATTCTAAATATAATCATATATATATAGTGACTCAATGATGTATAGTATAGTGACTGTAGTCCATGGGGTCACAGAGTTGGACACGACTGAGCGAATAAACAACCACCATCACCACAAAGTAAGAGGCCCTGGGTGATCTCAGTTAGAATTCTCCCAGGACTCTGCAGGCTGAAAAACACCCCAATCAACTGAAATGCAAGCATACTGGAGTTGAACACCCAGCGGTCTGACCTGTTGGGAAGAAGGACAGACTGAAGTGGGTCTTGTCTTGCCTGGCACATCAGTAACACCCCACAACCACAAAAGCCACGGTGAGGCCTGGGCCTCCCTGTGCTTCCCCAGTTGCCCGGGTGGGGACAGAGCTGCTGAGAGTGGGCAGGGAGGCTGGGGGCTGGACTGTTTCTGGATGCTAACACGACCCCTAATTAGCTCTGGGGACGGCTGACAGACGGACAGCATGGGACATGCACTGGGCCTGGGGGTGGCCTGATTAGCACAAACAATATCTTCACTTTGGTCCAAGCAGGTTGGGCCCACTGCAGCCTCTCCGCTCTGAAGATACCAGATTCAGAGACAGGAGGTCCAGATGCAGAAGCAGGCACACCTATAAGTGTCTTCTCAGGGTCCTTCTCGGTCCTCCTTAGGACAGTGATGATCGCAGGGAAGAGAAGCCTCGCGTCACAGAGGAAAGGGTGTGCCAGGCCATGACACTGGACACCCATCCTCCAGCACCACCAGGGCACCTGTCCTCCAGCACCACGAGGACACCGGGTGGCTCCCCTTTATAGGAGAAAGCGATGGGAGTAAGAAAAAAAGGTGAATTCAAACACATTCTTCAAAAACACCGTTGTGTGTGCTGTGTCCCTGGCTGCAGGCAAGGAGGTTGTTGTTGCTGTTCAGTCGCTCAGTCACACCTGCCTTTTTGTGACCCCATGGACTGCAGCATGCCAGGATTCCCTGTCCTCCACCATCTCCCAGCGTTTGCTCAGACTTATGTCCCCTGAGTTGGTGATGTTATCTAACCATCTCGTCCTCTGTCAGCCCTTCTCCTTCTGGAAGGAGGTAGGGATACAGAAACACTGAAGGTTTGTTCTCTGCCCTGGACAGGAGCTCAGTCTAAGGGAGCCATCAGTTCATGACGACTTCAATTTCTGGGTTTTCTTCCAGTATTTTTAGGAATATACAAATCCTTGGCAAAAAGCATTAATGAGGCAACTTTAACAGCAGACGATTATTAACTTGACTTTTTTTAGGAGTATCTCTGAAATTCTAGCTGATTAAATGACTCGATACACAGAATTCTAATAAATTAATAACATGCTATCATTTCCTCTTATTCGCTCTGGCTTAACAGCACAGTATCACAGGTTTTCACCTGACTTAATGAGAAAATAAAACTTATAATGAAGAGGGAACAATCATCGTAAATACCTTCCCCACCAAAAAAAAAAACCTCTGAAACATCACAATTTCTGGGCAAATTGTATTTGCTTGATTCATTATCTGCAAATGAAAAGAAACACACTCTTGATTTAAAGGTAGAATTTTTTAAAATTTGTCTAAAATTTGTCAGAATTTGTCCATTTATACTGTCACCATTGAGAAATTTCCCGTGAGCGCTGCTCACATCAGCCTGGAGTTACAACAGCAAAGGGCACTCCTAGTCCTTGTCCCCAGACTGCAGGGTAGGTAGACACTTCACTATTTCACAGAAAATGGGGAGTTTTGCCCACTCACTCAAGCACTCCAGAGAGGGTCCTACAAGCCTACGACAGCCATCACCGTGACCACCCATAATCACCCCAGGTTCCATAAGAGCATCACAAGTTACTTTCCAAATAGCAGAAATCAAAAATGAAACGTGTTACAACACAGCGTCTTTCAAAGAGTTGAATGCTGTTAAAAATTTTAAATATCATTAGCAAAAAGTTCAACCCTAACCTTGTATTAACATACACCACAAACTACTAGCATCCGAGGGACGTGATACGCCTTTTTTTTTAATCCTCAACATCTGTCCAATACAAAAGGTTTGGAATTCTCAATCAAGCTCTTCCAGAAATGGAAAAAATTGAACATAACCTAGAAGCTATTCCACCACCCACCCCACACTTTAAACAAAGATTAAAAGAAAGATGCTGTAAAAATGTTTTTGACATCTCCCATTTTAAAATGTAAACATACTTGTGTATTTTAATACTATAAAACAGATAAAAGAGAGGGTAATATTTTTAAAGGGTGGAATACTTCATGCTAAAGTAAACAAACAAAAGAGCCATCCAGGAAGTCAGAAGTTATTACCCATGAGAAGCCACATGTTTTTTTCATTACAGAGATGAGCAGGTCCAAGTGCGCTCGACACGTAACAGCCAAGGCTGGGTCCTGGGGTGGCCGCGCCCATCTGCTCATAGGATTCTGGCCCCAGGAGGGAGAGCTGACTGCCCAAGGACCGGAGGGACATTCCCCACAGATCTCAGGTGAGAAGGAGAGCACACTTCATCCAGCCCTGCTTCCTGCACTGAGCACACACACACGTGCACACACATGTGTATGTGCACAGGTACACATAAAAGCACACACACACATGCAAATGACAGGTGCTGCTCCGCCCTCACCTGGACAGCAGACAGGTCACACCGCCGGCCACACGGTGCCCGTGGCCGGAGGCCAAGCTCAGAGCAGGAGCACCATCTGGCAGAATCTGGAGAACAGCCTCCTCCGCATCCCACAAGCCACCATTGCTCAGGGTCCAGGCCACTGCGGTGGCTGCAAAGCTCAGGAAGCAGCTGAGCACCCAGCAGAGACAAGGGCTACATCCGAGGAGAAGCAGGTATGAGGGACGAGGGGGAGCAGTCAGGCTTCTCAGAGCCCTGGGCGTCCCCCCAGGTGCTGCTCACTCGGGTCAAGTGCTTGTGTCCCTGTCCTGACCAAAGGCAGTCTCGCCTGCAGAGCTGGGACACACCACAGCAGCACAGCATCCTCAGGGAAGAGATGGACACATGAGGCTCATTAGCTGGTCCCCCATGATGTGGACCTGGCCTGCTGCGCTCATTTCTCTGAAGACTGTGACCTGTCTTGGCAACACCTATCCAAACCTTAATAACTATCTCACAAGCCGTATGCTTAGCAAACAACCTGCCTATTCAGTTCAGTTCATTCAGTCGTGTCCGACTCTTTGTGACCCCATGGACTGTAGCACTCCAGGCCTTCCTGTCCATCACCAACTCTGGGAGTTTACTCAAACTCATGTCCATTGAGTCAGTGATACCATCCAACCATCTCATCCTTTGTCATCCCCTTCTCCTCTCACTTTCAATCTTTCCCAGCATCAGGGTCTTTTCTAATGAGTCAGTTCTTTCCATCAGGTGGCCAAAGTATTGGAGTTTCAGCTTCAGCATCAGTCCTTCCAATGAACATTCAGGACTGATTTCCTTTAGGTTGGACTGGTTGGATCTCCTTGCAGTCCAGGGGACTCTCAAGAGTCTTCTCCAACACCACAGTTCAAAAGAATCAATCCTTCAGTGCTCAACTTTCTTTATAGTCCAACTCTCACATCCCAAATGACTGCATACAACAGAGTGTGCCTCACATGCACACACACACACACACACACACACACACATTTGCGAATGTACACACACTTGTTCACATGCCATCAGCATACAGAGACTTGTTCACATACCTCACGCCATCAGCATACTAATAGAGAGCACAAGCCATCCTCTCTGTGTTCCAAGTCCACAGTCTCCTTCTCACCAGCAACTCAAGGTCACCAAGTTCCATCACAAAGTTTTGAGATCTTACTCTCTATGCTGAATACTGTACCATTCTGAGCACAAATAAGAAATCTCACTGGTAACTGACCAGATGTCTGGGTTTGGGTGGCTCCTCTGCTACCCACTGCCCCCCAGGAGAGTTCACTTGGAAGTCAGAAAATCCAAGGTTCTAGTTAGGAGCTAACTAAAATGCAGCCCTGAATGAACTGTTTATTTCAGATATGTCTGCCCCAAACTATACAGAATGGACTTGTTTTGCTACGCTGAGGATTTTTCAAGCATGATTTCTCTGGAAAAAAAATGTAGTCAGAACTTTACTTGACTAAACTTCTTATTTTCAGAGAGTTATAAAGTGGGCTTATCCAATTGCAGCTAAAACAGACTCACCACACATATCACGGACTTCCCAGATGGCTCAGTGGTAAAGAACCTGCCTGCCAGTTCAGGAGACAAGGGTTGATCCCTGGATCGGGAGGATCCCCTGGAAAAGGAAAAAACAAATTGCTCCAGCGTTCTTGCCTGGAGAATTCCACGGACAGAGGAGCCTGGCTGGCTACAGTCACACAGAGGGTCACACGGAGTCGGACATGACTGAACAAGTAAACAGCAACCTGAACACATCCAAAATGCAGGGGATGCTGCGCACACACCCTCCCCTTGGACCAGCCGGCCCCTGAGAGCACGCTGGGTTGGGAACGGTTGCCCTGCGGAGGGCTCTGCACTGCGGCAGAGTGAGCCCAACAAGGATGACAGGGAGGGTGGAGGTCAGCCAGGGAGGCTGCATGTGGGTGTCCGGTCAGCCCGGCTCAGGGCCACACCCAAGGCTTCCCCTGACTCCGACCTCAGCTCACAGGAGGACCCTGCCCCTGAGAAACAGCAGCTACAGACGCTTCCAGGACGTGTCTGGAGGCCTGAACTGTGCCCCCCAGCGGCCTCTTCCACCAGCGGAAGCCCTGAGGTCCCCTGAACTAGTAACTGCTGAGAAGCTGGAGGGCTGGGACGTGACCTTCACACGTCTGTCCAGGGCTCTCCACTGACGGTCCCCGCCCCATCCCACCACTTTCTGTTTATATGTCTGCAGAAGGTATTTCCCTTCTAGAGAACAGAAATTTAGATTTAAAAACTTAGGTTTAAATTTAGATTTTAAAATTATAAACCACCCTTGAGTCCTTTATTTTCAAAAGGCATTTTTTATCAAAGAAAAACTACATTTATCTGAAAGTAACTCATAGCTAAAAGCTATTCCCTGGTTGTCAAGAGTCATCACCCATGGACACAGCTCAAGAGGGTTAGCGCACATTCAGATGGGCCCATTCTGAAAAGGACAAGTCACAGAGCCTCTAACTTTTTAATTATACAAACTTTATTTTCTCATATTATGTATGAAGCTTACATTTATATATCATATATATATATGACATGAGAAAATGGAATTTTTATACCTCTAGCATAATTTGTGATGGGTTTTCAGTCTTGTCCATAAAGTAAGACGGTGTTAAATAAGGACCCTCCTAGACTGAGCAGAGGAGACGAGTGCTAGGATGAGGCTGGAAAGAAAGGGAATGGGCCTCTGCTGAATTGTAGGCTGGGCTGTGTGGATGCTTGTGTGTCCATCTGTGTATGGTGTGTGCAGACAGATAGACGGACAGAGAGGGAGACAGAGGATATTCTCTGTGGTAGAGAAGAAACCTCTTACCACATTTCTACCACGACATTTTGATAGTTAAGGTCACCCAATCCCATCGCTTCATGGCAAATAGATGGGGAAAAAGTGGAAGCAGTGACAGATTTTATTTTCGTGGGCTCCCAAATCCCTGCAGATGATGACTGCAGCCATGGAATTAAAAGGCGGTTGCCCCTTGGAAGGAAAGGTATGACAAACCTAGACAGTGTTTTAAAAAACATAGACTTTGTCAACAAAGGTCCAAATTGTAAAAGCTACAGTTTTTCCAGTAGTCATATACGATGTGAGAGTTGGACCATAAAGAAGGCTGAGCAAAGAAGAACTGATTCTTTTGAGTTGTAGTGTTGGAGAAGACTCTTGAAAGTACCTTGGACTGCTAGGAGATCAAACTAGTCAATATTAAGGAAAATCAACCTTGAATATCCATTGGAAGGACTGATGCTGAAGCAGAGCTCCAATGTTTTTGGCCACCTGATGCAAAGAGCCAACTCACTGGAAAAGACCCTGATGCTAGGAAAGATTGAAGACAAGAGGAGAAAGGGACAGCAGAAGATGAGCTGGTTGGATGGCATCACCGACTGATGGACATGAGTTTGCACAAACTCCAGGAGATGGTAAAGGACAGAGGAGCCTGGCATGCTACAGTCCATGGGGTTGCAACAAGGAGGTAAGCAGAGCGAGGTCACTCATGAATCTACAAGCTTGCATGTGGAGACACTGACAATGGATGAGTAAGGGAGTCTTTTCCCTGTCTGTGGCTCCATCGTGGGTGGGGGTGGAGTGGGGGTGGTGTGCAGGCCTGGGGCCAACTGCCTGGCCCCAGGCCTCTACATCAGATACAGGAGCAAAGGCTCCACTGACCCATCTTGGGAACGTCCTTCCAGGGCCCAAGTACACCCAGGAGGTGGCTGATCACAGTCAAAGAAAATCTTAGAAAATCAGAGAACACAGTGCTTAGGGGGACCAGCTTCTGCTCTGTCTTGTCTTAGCTCGGCAAGTACACTTCACTGCTGGTGCTCTGGTTTCTTATTTGCCACAGGCTAGGCTCACCCTTCTCCAGTGTTTTCTGGAAAAGGGATTTTTTCCTGGAATCCATGTGTTACAAGGCACATGGTCCACAGCCGTCCAGCTCAGCAGAGCAGCGGGGTGGTCCCCAGTGAGGGCCCAAGTTTGCCTGGCACAGAATTACACACCGGGACAAGAATGTGACCCTCTCTGCCCCTCTGCTCCTGGAATATCAGAGTTATGCAAATTCCTTATGTGCAGGCTGAGGAATGTGCCCCATGCGTTTGCAGGGGCATGGAGGAGCCGTCGTACCCAGGACAGAAACATGGTCATTAAATCATCTCCAGCGACTTGAGCATAACTGATGTTGCTATGTCCTCTTCGTGGTCTGCACCTCCTACCTTGAAGAGAGTTCTAGACCCGCGTCCTTCTCAAGATCTCTGCTCAGAGTGCTGTGTTTCAGAACAAAGGGAAGGTGAACCCCTCATTAGGAACAAAGTTATAATTCCCTGTTCCTGACTTCCTCCAGCACATTTGGCGCTTGGGACACACCAGGAGCAGACTCTCATCCCGGGAGTCGATAAAACCATTATTTGGCAAAAACAAAACAAAACAAAAATCTGGCCTTAGGAGATGGTGAGTCATCTCTGTGATCCTTCCAGCTGTGCTTTGCACTGGGGGTAATAAATCACGTGTAAATAATAATCACCAAAATCAAATGTGTGCATGCGGGAGAATTCCTTGTCATTGTTCTTCACTAATAACAGTAATTTGGATAAGTGAACTGTGTAGATATCAAATGTTCCTCATCTGTAGCTTTCAATTAGCAGGTCAAGCATTCCTGCTTCACAGGACACCACGTTTCGCTTGATATTTCCTCCCTCATCACATGGGAGGTCTCGCTTCCTTTAGTTTCCCGATGCCTTTTATTTCTCTTTGATTTTCTGACCTGGTTTTCCTTTGATGGCCCACACCACACCAGACTGGGCCACTGCAACAGCCCCAGGGCAAGGTCAAGCAGGTGGGAATCCAAGATCAGGCAGGTGGGAGCCCCAGGTCAGGCAGGTGGGCTTTGGCTGCAGAAAGATGAAGCTGTGCCTTCCTGGCTCCTGTGCGGGGAGCCAGCCAGCCAGCCGAGGATGCCTGGCACTCCCTTCTGCTGGCCTGGCAGCAGGGCCTGTAACCTTGGCGAGCAGAGGTCAGGGACCCAGCAGCACGAGGAGTGCTCAGCCAAGGAAGCACCAGGCAAGATGGTTCAGGAAATTCAAGGAGAGCAGACGAAAGAAGGACCACGCGGGTATAGACCCTTCAGGAAACTCCATCCGCAGACCAGGTTCGCCATGGTGCCAGCATCATGCATGTAAGGGCTGGAATCATGTGAGAGAAGGAACACAGGCAGCTCAAGAGGGGGAGCTCTCCCCAGGGCGAGAGTTCTGCAAGTGCCTCTGGGGAGCGGGGCTGCAGCAGGGACCCTGCCCCAGCGACTGCTCGTCCCTGGACCATCCATCTTCTCCTTAAATGGCTGGTGCAGGCCGAGTCTGGGATTAGATTGCTGATAGGCTCTCTGCTGTTTCTTCAAGCTCACAGAGCAGTGATGTCGCCACAGCGGATGTGGGCTCGCCTCAGGGAACAAAGAGCCCAGAGGCCAGGTGGCCAGGTGGTGAGGGAGGCCGGGCGCCCAACAGGCTGGGCTTTCAGCCTCACAAGGCCGGGGTTCCAGGTGGCTCTGGCCCTGCCAGCCCTCAGTACCTGGCATCGTAAGCTCTCTGAGGTCCTCAGAGCGTGATCGCCGAGGGTGGAGGGCCTGGTCCGGGGTCTCAGCCATGTGCTCTTCAGCAAGCTTCATAAGCTCCAACGTGGAGTTTCCTGTGAGGCTCCCAGAGGCACTTGGGTGGGCTGTCCCTGCTCAGTCCTCAGAGCTACAACCCCGACCACCATCCCCGCTGGTGGCAGGGATCCTTCCAGGAGCAGGGGTTCGGGGGATGGGTGTCTAGAACTCACCGGACGAGACAGACAGAGGGGCCCAAGCAAGCGCTCAGTGTGAGCGTGGGATAGGCCACAGGGCTGGGACAGACCCCAGATGCCAAGATCACCCAGCCCTCAGAGCGGGCCTTCCTGCTCCCCTGACAGGAGCCACATTCCCAGGGTCCTGCCCTCCCGGCCCGCCTTTCTCTCCTTCCAGGAAGCACTTCAGGACAAGGTGGGCCCTCCGCCACCTACCTGCTGGCCCTGAGTGAGGGGCTCACACACGTCCAACATTCTAGACAGGTTCTTCTAAACTAGTGACAGCAGGACAGGAAATGAAGATTTCAAACAGAAAAATCGAGGACTACGCAACTGGGCCAAGCCCAGGCCAACATCCGGTCACACTGGCAGCAGAGGGGGTCCCCGGGGTGGTCCAAGCTGTGCATTTCCTAGAGCCTCGGGTCCTCTTGAGTGGAACCCTGCCCCATCCCGCTGCCCCCACGAGCTTGGGGCTGGGCTCCAGGCCTGAGATGGGGCTCCAGTCATTTTGGGGACAGAGCAATTACTGACTCTAGATGCCCTGGTCACTCCTGGGAGGACGTGAGGACCGGCGCCCTTAATCCGAGGGAGTGTCATCCTCTGTGCATTTCCCCACCTCCCCGAGGTGTTCGTTTAGAGAACCACAATTTAGTTTTCAGAGCAGAGAATACAAAACCCAAGACAACATGGCACTTCCTGGGCCGCACCCCACTCATGTTCTGTCCCCCTGGCATGACGAGGGCTCGTGTGGCCTCTGCTGAGCAGGAGCTGCTCATGGGTTTTCTTGGTGTGTGGGTGTCCACACCTCCTGGCCTCCGCACAGTGAGTGGCCCCCAGTGGCAATCAGCGACACTATGGAACTGATGAATCAGCTACAGAGCTTGGGGAGCAGTTGACACATTACGTGTTTGCCTGGGTCTGTCTGCTCTGGACTTGCCTGATGGACATTGCTCACCTGGCCTTAAATCCTTCCTCTTCCGGTAAAGTGAAATTTGGATCAAACTAATGACCACATTTGGCTCAGAACCCGTACACTTAGCACGTTTCCTGTCTCAAAATTCCTACCACACTGGGGACAGCTCCTTCATCCTCGGCGAGAGAGACAGCAACCCGGATAAACCACCCGTCCAGCCAAGGGTGGAAATTATCCTCGGAGAAAACAAGTTCAAGCATCTTAAAAATAGCGCGTTCTGGAGACTGGTCACGTGGACACGGGTATATTTCTGGACTGTCTCTGCTCCAAGGCTTCTGTGGGCTCCTGGAAAGGAGCCAAGGTCCTAATCTGTCTAAATTACCTTCTGCTGAAGTGAGGGTCACCAGGTCAAACAGAGATGTGGAAAAACAACAGTGTAATGGCTGTTTTGTCCAGAAAACAAGGGGATCCTTCACAGATACCACCAGATAGGCCTTTCTGAGAAGGAGTGGGCAGATGAAACTAAGTAAGCTGTGAGGTCAGCACGGGTCCGTCCAGACCCCTCCCTGCTGCCCACCAGTCATGCTTTTCATCTTTCCAGTCCCTGACAGTGCCTGAAGCACTTGCTGGGGGCAGTGAGTGACCAAGATAAGAGTTCACTGATGGATGAAGGGTCTGACCGCCAAGGCCATGCCAGCTCTGGAACGTGGGCTCTGCACCAAGCCCCAAGGCCGCTGATATCAGACAAGTCAAAGTACCGTGGTGGTGACCCACACGCCTGCAGTGACGAGCAGAAGGGCCAGGTTCACAGTGGGGAGGACAGGCCTGTCTGAACTGGGAGCGGGAGGCCAGGTCAGCATCACCAGATCCAAGAAAGACATAAAAACTAGAGTGTGTGGCTTGACAGTAATATATTAATATCAAGTGAATTTAGGCCAGGAATATTGAGTAGGCCTGACATTCAACAGACTACAAAAGACAAGCCATAAGACTATCTCAATAGACACAGAAAACAGATTTGATAAAATTCAACACCTGTTCATGACTTAAAAACAGCAACTCTCAGTACACTAGGAATAGAAGAGACTTCCCTCAATCTGATTTAAAAAAAAAAAAAAAAGCTCTACAGAAAAACCACAGCTCACATCACACCTTATACAAAAACTTTGGACTCCATCCCTATGAAATCAAGAGCAAGGGAAGAGTGACCTCTGTAATCTCTTCTGTTCACTATTGTACTGAGATCTTAATGCACAAAGTAAGAAAGGAAACAAAACATGTAAATATTAGGTGATCACAATAACAGAACTGTCTTTATTCACAAGCAACATGACTGTCCATGTAGAAAATCCTAAAAAAAATCTACAAAACAAAAAACTACTAGAATAACTGTAATGTTACAAGATACAACAAGGTCAGTGTAAGAATTGTCAATGGTATTTCTGTATATTTGCAATGAGTGATTTAAAATATAGTTGAAACACAACAGTAATTAAAATTCACACCAAAAACATAAATTATTAGGTATCTAGTTAATAAAACAGATGTAAGACTACACACTGAAACTACAAAATATATCTTAGAGAAATAAGAAACATTAATTATTAAACCAAATTATTTAGTTATTACATTAAAATATTACATAAATAGATACACCATATTTGTGGACAGAAGACTCACTCAAAAATTTCTAAGATGCCAATTCTCCTCCAATTGATCTGCAAATTTGATACAATCTCCATCAACTCCAATCTTTTTTCTCCAGAAATTGACAAGTTCCTTTTTTAAATGTATGTGACATGCCAAAAAACAATTAGAACACCCAGAACATACTTGAGGGGAAAAAAAACAAGCTTGAAGAATTACATTCTCCAATCTCAGGACTTACCGTAGAGCAACAGTAATGAGTCAATATGGCACCGAGATGAGGATACACAAGCGCATCTACAGAACAGAAACCAGAAGCCAGAAACAGACTCACACTGATGCAGTAATTAACTTCTAACAAAGGTGCCGAAGCGATTCACTCCAGGAAGGAAAGGAAAGTCATCCTGACGTCTGGAGCTGGGACAGAAAGATACCTCTGTGAGGAGCACGTGGTCTCCCCTCCTCTCCCCCTTAGCATGCACGCGGAGTACATGCATAATTGCAGAAGCGAAGCTAGCAAGGTTTATAGGAAAATGAGTTTTCATCCTCCAGTCAGTCGGCAAAACTCTCCCAGAACACAGAAAGCACAACCCAAACCTTTCAGGAAAAAATTGAGGCTTCCTCTGCTGCTGCTGCTGCTGCTAAGTCACTTCAGTTGTGTTCAACTCTGTGAGACCCCATAGACAGCAGCCCACCAGGCTCCCCTGTCCCTGGGATTCTCCAGGCAAGAACACTGGAGTGGGCTGCCATTTCCTTCTCCAATGCATGTACACAGATGGCCAAGCAGGGCACAGGCTGTGGGGAGCGCTCCCAGATAAATCTCCCAGAGGACCGTTACCGAAAATGCTCTGGACTAGAATTGCTCAGTGAAAAGACAAACACCCCAATTACTACTATATATAAAATAGATAACTAGTAAGAACATACTGTAGAACACAGGAACTCTATTCAACACTCTGAAACAACTTCTATGGGAAAATAATCTAAAAAAGAGAGCATGCTAAGTCGCTTCAGTCGTGTCTGACTCTTTGTGACCCCCTGGACTGTAGTTCACCAGGTTCTTCTGTCCATGGGATTCTCCAGACAGGAATGTGGGAATGAGTTGCCACCGCCAGGGTATCTTCCTGACTCCGATTGAACTTGGGTCTCTTGGTCTCCTGCACCAGCAGGCAGGTTCTTTACCACTAGTGCCACCTGAGAAGCCCCCTAAAAAAGAATGAATGCCATGTATACGCACAACCGATTCACTTCGCTGTATACCTGAAATTAACACAACGCTGTAAATTAACCACACGCCAATAAAAGTCGCCAAAAAACAGGACTGGAGGCCTATCAGTCACTTCACAAAGGAGACAAATGAGTGACCAAAATTCCCAAGAAAAAAGTACTCAACTAGTCACCAGGAAAGACACCATGAGATGCCCGAATGGCTCAGGCTGAAAAGAATGACAACACTGATGTGGCCTCTGCTGAGCAGGAGCTGCTCATGGGTTTTCTTGGTGTGTGGGTGTCCACACCTCCTGGCCTCCGCACAGTGAGTGGCCCCCAGTGGCAATCAGCGACACTATGGAACTGATGAATCAGCTACAGAGCTTGGGGAGCAGTTGACACATTACGTGTTTGCCTGGGTCTGTCTGCTCTGGACTTGCCTGATGGACATTGCTCACCTGGCCTTAAATCCTTCCTCTTCCGGTAAAGTGAAATTTGGATCAAACTAATGACCACATTTGGCTCAGAACCCGTACACTTAGCACGTTTCCTGTCTCAAAATTCCTACCACACTGGGGACAGCTCCTTCATCCTCGGCGAGAGAGACAGCAACCCGGATAAACCACCCGTCCAGCCAAGGGTGGAAATTATCCTCGGAGAAAACAAGTTCAAGCATCTTAAAAATAGCGCGTTCTGGAGACTGGTCACGTGGACACGGGTATATTTCTGGACTGTCTCTGCTCCAAGGCTTCTGTGGGCTCCTGGAAAGGAGCCAAGGTCCTAATCTGTCTAAATTACCTTCTGCTGAAGTGAGGGTCACCAGGTCAAACAGAGATGTGGAAAAACAACAGTGTAATGGCTGTTTTGTCCAGAAAACAAGGGGATCCTTCACAGATACCACCAGATAGGCCTTTCTGAGAAGGAGTGGGCAGATGAAACTAAGTAAGCTGTGAGGTCAGCACGGGTCCGTCCAGACCCCTCCCTGCTGCCCACCAGTCATGCTTTTCATCTTTCCAGTCCCTGACAGTGCCTGAAGCACTTGCTGGGGGCAGTGAGTGACCAAGATAAGAGTTCACTGATGGATGAAGGGTCTGACCGCCGAGGCCATGCCAGCTCTGGAACGTGGGCTCTGCACCAAGCCCCAAGGCCGCTGATATCAGACAAGTCAAAGTACCGTGGTGGTGACCCACACGCCTGCAGTGACGAGCAGAAGGCCAGGTTCACAGTGGGGAGGACAGGCCTGTCTGAACTGGGAGCGGGAGGCCAGGTCAGCATCACCAGATCCAAGAAAGACATAAAAACTAGAGTGTGTGGCTTGACAGTAATATATTAATATCAAGTGAATTTAGGCCAGGAATATTGAGTAGGCCTGACATTCAACAGACTACAAAAGACAAGCCATAAGACTATCTCAATAGACACAGAAAACAGATTTGATAAAATTCAACACCTGTTCATGACTTAAAAACAGCAACTCTCAGTACACTAGGAATAGAAGAGACTTCCCTCAATCTGATTTAAAAAAAAAAAAAAAAGCTCTACAGAAAAACCACAGCTCACATCACACCTTATACAAAAACTTTGGACTCCATCCCTATGAAATCAAGAGCAAGGGAAGAGTGACCTCTGTAATCTCTTCTGTTCACTATTGTACTGAGATCTTAATGCACAAAGTAAGAAAGGAAACAAAACATGTAAATATTAGGTGATCACAATAACAGAACTGTCTTTATTCACAAGCAACATGACTGTCCATGTAGAAAATCCTAAAAAAAATCTACAAAACAAAAAACTACTAGAATAACTGTAATGTTACAAGATACAACAAGGTCAGTGTAAGAATTGTCAATGGTATTTCTGTATATTTGCAATGAGTGATTTAAAATATAGTTGAAACACAACAGTAATTAAAATTCACACCAAAAACATAAATTATTAGGTATCTAGTTAATAAAACAGATGTAAGACTACACACTGAAACTACAAAATATATCTTAGAGAAATAAGAAACATTAATTATTAAACCAAATTATTTAGTTATTACATTAAAATATTACATAAATAGATACACCATATTTGTGGACAGAAGACTCACTCAAAAATTTCTAAGATGCCAATTCTCCTCCAATTGATCTGCAAATTTGATACAATCTCCATCAACTCCAATCTTTTTTCTCCAGAAATTGACAAGTTCCTTTTTTAAATGTATGTGACATGCCAAAAAACAATTAGAACACCCAGAACATACTTGAGGGGAAAAAAAACAAGCTTGAAGAATTACATTCTCCAATCTCAGGACTTACCGTAGAGCAACAGTAATGAGTCAATATGGCACCGAGATGAGGATAAACAAGCGCATCTACAGAACAGAAACCAGAAGCCAGAAACAGACTCACACTGATGCAGTAATTAACTTCTAACAAAGGTGCCGAAGCGATTCACTCCAGGAAGGAAAGGAAAGTCATCCTGACGTCTGGAGCTGGGACAGAAAGATACCTCTGTGAGGAGCACGTGGTCTCCCCTCCTCTCCCCCTTAGCATGCACGCGGAGTACATGCATAATTGCAGAAGCGAAGCTAGCAAGGTTTATAGGAAAATGAGTTTTCATCCTCCAGTCAGTCGGCAAAACTCTCCCAGAACACAGAAAGCACAACCCAAACCTTTCAGGAAAAAATTGAGGCTTCCTCTGCTGCTGCTGCTGCTGCTAAGTCACTTCAGTTGTGTTCAACTCTGTGAGACCCCATAGACAGCAGCCCACCAGGCTCCCCTGTCCCTGGGATTCTCCAGGCAAGAACACTGGAGTGGGCTGCCATTTCCTTCTCCAATGCATGTACACAGATGGCCAAGCAGGGCACAGGCTGTGGGGAGCGCTCCCAGATAAATCTCCCAGAGGACCGTTACCGAAAATGCTCTGGACTAGAATTGCTCAGTGAAAAGACAAACACCCCAATTACTACTATATATAAAATAGATAACTAGTAAGAACATACTGTAGAACACAGGAACTCTATTCAACACTCTGAAACAACTTCTATGGGAAAATAATCTAAAAAAGAGAGCATGCTAAGTCGCTTCAGTCGTGTCTGACTCTTTGTGACCCCCTGGACTGTAGTTCACCAGGTTCTTCTGTCCATGGGATTCTCCAGACAGGAATGTGGGAATGAGTTGCCACCGCCAGGGTATCTTCCTGACTCCGATTGAACTTGGGTCTCTTGGTCTCCTGCACCAGCAGGCAGGTTCTTTACCACTAGTGCCACCTGAGAAGCCCCCTAAAAAAGAATGAATGCCATGTATACGCACAACCGATTCACTTCGCTGTATACCTGAAATTAACACAACGCTGTAAATTAACCACACGCCAATAAAAGTCGCCAAAAAACAGGACTGGAGGCCTATCAGTCACTTCACAAAGGAGACAAATGAGTGACCAAAATTCCCAAGAAAAAAGTACTCAACTAGTCACCAGGAAAGACACCATGAGATGCCCGAATGGCTCAGGCTGAAAAGAATGACAACACTGCATTCCCATCACCTAGACGGCCAACTCTCATCCGCTGCTGCTGGGCCTATAGAGGAAAGGGAGCCGTCGGTTTGGAGAACTGCTGGGAGTTTCCTCTGAAGTTAAATATGAGCCTTCATGGGACCGATAGCCCTGTTTCTAGACACTCACCCAGGGAAAAAAAATAATGTTTGAAAAAAAATAAAACAAAACAAAAACATGCAAACAAACAAAAACCCACATAGAGACATCTTATAACAGCTCTATTTATTAAAGCCCCAAATTAGAAGCCACCCCGTAGCCATCAACAGGAGAACAAACCAATTTTGCCATATTCATATAATAGAATATTACTCAGCAATCAGAAAGGAATGAACTACGAACACCTGCAGAAAGAAACACAGATGCCTCTCAAAAACATGATGTTGAAAGAAGAAACCGAGATGTCAAGAGGTCCTGGTTCCGATTCTGAGAGGCCCTGAGGCAGGCCAATGGTGCGTGTGTTGACAGAAGTCAGGAGTGTCGGTGCAGCAGAGTTGAGGGCAACTCTGGAAGGATGTGGGCCCTCTTGTGTCGTGACCAGGGAGAATGCACATAATGCCACCACACCATACAGCTACACACGCTAACACGTGTGTACATGCCACTACATGTGAACTACACTGCCATCAAATAAGCTGCTAAGGTTGTGTTGAAGGAAGGAGAACATGGCATTTTGAATTCTAAGATTTAAGGAAAGATAACAGTTCCCTTTTCCCCAAGTCAACTTTCAAACAGCATATCCATCTATAAACCATATTCATGAAAACAACCAAACAGCCACCAAAATCCAGTATGCAAGAAGGTGAAAGTTGCTCAGTTGTGTCTGACTCTTTGCAACCCCATGGAGTTCTCCAGGCCAGAATACTGGAGTGGGTAGCCTTTCCCTTCTCCAGGGGTATCTTCCCAACCCAGGGATTGAACCTGCATCTTCCACTTTGCAGGCAGATTCTTTACCAGCTGAGCCACGAGGGAAGCCCAAGAATACTGGAGTAGGTAGCCTATCCCTTCTCCAATGGGTCTTCCTGACCCAGGAATCAAACCAGGGTCTCCCACATTGCAGGCGGATTCTTAGCAGTTGAGCTATCAGGGAATCTACTATAGTGTCTGTCAAAATCCTACACAGTTCATACAGATGATGTTACAGGAAATATTTGATCACAGAAGTTCACAATCTTAAGTGACTATCTCAGCTTATTAAACAGGATGTGCAATGTGATTTCCAATTCATAAAATGTTTCCCTGTGTGTGTGCTTACATACAGAAAAAAGGCTAGAAGGATTTATAGCAAAACAATGACTATTTTTAGGTAGTGGAATTACACGTGATTTCTTAATACACTTGACATTTTCAAAATCATCAACAGTGAATATATGTTACTACCATACTGGGAGGAGAATTATTTTCAAAAAGTAAAATTTAGACCCTGATACTGGGAAAGACTGAAGGCAAAAAGAGAAGGCAGAAGAGGATGAAATGGTTGGATGGCATCACCAACTCAATGGACATAAACTTGAAAAAGCTCCAGGAGACAGAGGAGGACAAGGAAGCCTGGAGAGCTGCAGTCCACGGGGTTGCAAAGAGTTGGACACAACTGAGCAACTGAACAACAATAACAACTGCTGAGAAGCTCTTGGGCTGGAACTTTTGTGAAGCTCGCCTAACTCTCTCTAATTACTCATTCTATCCCAGTTCTTCACACTTAAATCAAAATGTCTGTGATCCTCAACCAGGTACATTATTGTCAAAGAGATGACAAAAGTACAAGTTTCCTGTAAAGCAATTTCAAAAGCCTAAAGCACCATAAAACTGTGAAGTCAGTCTGATGCGTTTCTGTCCACCCAACTATAAGACACATGACTTTGGCGACTTGGACTAAAATTATCTTGTCTGCCTCATGAAACCTAGTTTTCTCATATTTTCCTCCACGAAAGTCCCTTATAAACACTTTCTTACCACCAGGCCAAGGCATTCCACCATTTTCCAGACCTCCAACCTTCTTCATCTCCCTCAGTGCCTCAAGGGCAGGCTGGCTATATTGCCTGTACTTGAGTCTTGGACATGTTGCTCTGAGGTTCACGGCTGTGCTTAAAGCGTACCAAAAAAAAAAAAAAGTAAGCATTTTTAAACCATTATAATCCCTCAGACCCTCCCTAACAGCTCAGTGCAGTTCTCTCGGGAATGAGCACAGCGTGGAACGTGTCTTGTTGGTAAGTATGCGCTGCTCACTTTGGGTCTGCAAGGACAAACTCAAGTTTCATAACTTTGCTGTTTCTTGGACTTCCAGCCAGCACGTGGTAAAAATCTGCAAGAGGAAAGAGAAGAGATCTTTTTTTTATTTCAAGGTCGCGGTACTTGTAAAACTTTCTCTTCTGCTCTGGGGAATCTGCAGTCTCAGAAACGTCAAAGAGCGTCACGTCAGTGGCTCAGACTGAACTTAAAGGGCGTTCTGGAGGGTCTGGGCTGGACTGCAGCCACCCTGATAGGAAATACATATATATTTAAAGGAAATCCTGGGTGTGCCTTACAACCACAGTGACCCACACGCACCCTGACTTGATATCCATCAAGAGAGGTTAACAGATGCTCTTTGGAGATGAAGGACTGGTCTTTGCTGGAGGCGCTTGGGATTGGCTTAGTCACAGGACAGCGGCAAAAAACCCGACAGCAGCATTAATCGCCCAAACCAATGCCTGAGAAGAAACATTTCGACATCACTTCAAGAGGCAAATGTGAGCTGTGGAACCTGCTTCCTCCACTCCTAGGCACACCTTCCAGTGTTACCAGAGAGGCTGTGCAGGTGGGTGCACAAGTATCTCCCTCCCAGGACACAAAAACTCTCACAGCCAGGCTCCAGGACAATGATTGTTCCCACCTGTTTGCAGAATCACTCAGCAGCATCTTTGTGGGGCTATGTGTACACGCGTGTGTGGTGCACAAGGTGGCACACATGTGAGACCACACAGAATCTGTACCTTTCCATCTTTTTTCTGATGCACATGGAGCAGGGAGGCTCCTGTTGCCATTCACAGGGCAGCTAGCTGGAGGCTGCATCTGGCACGTCCCCGACACCCAGGGAACCTTTGTGACTGGGTCTCTCTGGGCTTTCCTGACCCCTCCTGGAAAACGCAGGTGTCTCCCTTCACTGCTCAGGGCTCATCCTGATGGGTTTTCACTGACAGGATGTCTCATTTTTAAAATAGTAATAACACAGGCTTTATTTGTGAGCATGACAACAGAGTTAAGAAAGTGATGGAGTACGCAAGGACCCGGAGGAGGGCCAGGACAGAGGGCCTGTCCGTCCTCCCTCATCCTGGATGAGCTGGAGGTCAAGACTGTATGTGAGTTCCCTAACTGAACCAGAAGTATCCCAGACGCTCAGAGACATCCCCTCGAGTTAGGACATACTCGAGTTATGCACAGAATGTTCAACTTGACTTCTCGGTGGAGCACTGGCAGGGCCTCCGGAAGGGCCAGAGAAGCCCACAGCATCCTCGGAGGCCGGTCACCGGGGTCCAGGGCCAGCCGCCTGCACCGAAACTCTGAGCCAGTCACCGTGTGGAACGAGACTGCTGACAGCTCACAGCTGGTCCCCCCCAGCCGCCCGGAGCTCTCCTGGGCGCTCTCCAGGGCTGGATAAACAGCTCAGCTGGGGCCAAAGTCAGTCTGGAGACTTGTTCACACTCTGACAAGTCGCTCCCTCCCTCCTCGCTCCACACCCTCGTGCGGCCCGGCTGTGCACAGGGTGACCTCGGGCCCAGCGCCTGTCTCCCCTGGGCTCCAGGAGGGCCCACTGCTCTAGCAGAGAGGTTGGCTCTGGGCATGCTGAGCCCCAACACGCAGACGGGGCACCCTCAGCATGTCAAATCTTACCTTCTTGTTTCCTAACTATGAGGGCATGGCCCCGAGGAAAAAGGATGCTTTCTCAGGACAGGACCCTGGTCACCCAGCTCAGAACTCCAAGTACAGTGGTGGGCTGGGTCTCGGTTCCCCCTCCATGCATGGCCGACAGGGCTCCCCACAATAGCGGGGATAGGGCCTGCTCGCCTGGGAATTTCCTTCCCATCGAGATCCTAGCCTGGCACGGGGAGAAGCCAGGCGCTACCTCATCACCGGGAAGGAAAACGCTAAGGTGGACAGAGCTGTGGTCAGAGGAGGTCTGAGCAGGAGCTCAAACACTGGCAGTGCCCTGAGGAGCACGTGCCTGAGTGACTCCGAGCTCTTCTAGGCAGTGTTCACGCACCCTCTCCTTACATCCCTGCAACCCCAGTCCCAAAAATCTACATCCCCACCCCCTACAAACAGAAGGACTCAACACACAGGCAGTTCAGTGTTGTGGACTCAATGTCCCCCCAGGAATCTGCATGTTGAAACCTAACCCACAATATGACAGTGTTGGGAGGTGGGCCTTCAGGAGGTCATGAGGGCGGGGCCCTCGTGATAGGGTTCATATCCTCATGAAGGCAACCCCAGAGGGCTCCCTCACCCTGTGAGGACACACAGATGGGGAATCGAGTCCTCGCCAGACACTGGATCTCAGGCACCATGATCTTCCTAGACTCTGGAGGCTGAGGAACAAACATCTTGTTGGTCACAAGCCACCTGGTCTGTGGTGTTCTGTTACTGCAGAGAGCAGACTGAGATAGCAGGCCATCGGCCCCATCACACCTTCCGTGAGGACGAGCAGGGCTGTGACCCCAGACGATGGAGATCCAGGAGACTGAGACAGCAGGCCATCGGCCCCATCACACCTTCCATGAGGACAAGCAGGGCTGTGACCCCAGATGACAAGTCGCTCCCTCCCTCCTCGACTCCACACCCTCGTGCGGCCCGGCTGTGCACAGGGTGACCTCGGGCCCAGCGCCTGTCTCCCCTGGGCTCCAGGAGGGCCCACTGCTCTAGCAGAGAGGTTGGCTCTGGGCATGCTGAGCCCCAACACGCAGACGGGGCACCCTCAGCATGTCAAATCTTACCTTCTTGTTTCCTAACTATGAGGGCATGGCCCCGAGGAAAAAGGATGCTTTCTCAGGACAGGACCCTGGTCACCCAGCTCAGAACTCCAAGTACAGTGGTGGGCTGGGTCTCGGTTCCCCCTCCATGCATGGCCGACAGGGCTCCCCACAATAGCGGGGATAGGGCCTGCTCGCCTGGGAATTTCCTTCCCATCGAGATCCTAGCCTGGCACGGGGAGAAGCCAGGCGCTACCTCATCACCGGGAAGGAAAACGCTAAGGTGGACAGAGCTGTGGTCAGAGGAGGTCTGAGCAGGAGCTCAAACACTGGCAGTGCCCTGAGGAGCACGTGCCTGAGTGACTCCGAGCTCTTCTAGGCAGTGTTCACGCACCCTCTCCTTACATCCCTGCAACCCCAGTCCCAAAAATCTACATCCCCACCCCCTACAAACAGAAGGACTCAACACACAGGCAGTTCAGTGTTGTGGACTCAATGTCCCCCCAGGAATCTGCATGTTGAAACCTAACCCACAATATGACAGTGTTGGGAGGTGGGCCTTCAGGAGGTCATGAGGGCGGGGCCCTCGTGATAGGGTTCATATCCTCATGAAGGCAACCCCAGAGGGCTCCCTCACCCTGTGAGGACACACAGATGGGGAATCGAGTCCTCGCCAGACACTGGATCTCAGGCACCATGATCTTCCTAGACTCTGGAGGCTGAGGAACAAACATCTTGTTGGTCACAAGCCACCTGGTCTGTGGTGTTCTGTTACTGCAGAGAGCAGACTGAGATAGCAGGCCATCGGCCCCATCACACCTTCCGTGAGGACGAGCAGGGCTGTGACCCCAGACGATGGAGATCCAGGAGACTGAGACAGCAGGCCATCGGCCCCATCACACCTTCCATGAGGACAAGCAGGGCTGTGACCCCAGGAAATGGAGATCCAGGAGACTGAGAGAGCAGGGCATCGGCCCCATCACACCTTCCATGAGGACGAGCAGGGCTGTGACCCCAGACGATGGAGATCCAGGAGACTGAGACAGCAGGCCATCGGCCCCATCACACCTTCCATGAGGACAAGCAGGGCTGTGACCCCAGATGGTGGAGATCCAGGAGCCCTGTCTTTATGAGGACATGTGGCCCAGAAGGGAAGCCAGCCTGCAGGCGGGGGATGGTGGATACTTAGGGACTCGGCCTTTCTTTGTGAACAAGATTTGTAAGCTCCGTTGGCAACCATTTCTCAATAGGAATTCACTGATGTAAATTTTTTTTTAAATTCTCAGGACTTTGCTTATTATTTTTCTTTTCCCTAAATGTGTATTATGAATAGAGCTGGTTTTTAAGACCAAGCCAGAGGCCCTGGAAAAGCAAGAGAAGGGAATTCACTTTGTTTTTAATACACTTGAACTCTGGAGGCATCTTTTCCTCTCTGTGTATGGTTCAAATAGACTTAATGCATTTAGGGGACATCGGAAAAGACCCTGATGCTGGGAAAGTTGGAAGGCAGGAGGAGAAGGGGTGACAGAGGGTGAGATGGTTGATGGCATCACCAATTCTATCGACATGAGTTTCAGCAAACTTCTAGAGATGGTGAGGGACAGCCTGGCATGCTGCAATCCATGGGGTTGCAAAGAATCGGACATGCTTTAGTGACTGAACAACAACAAATGTGTACCTAGGACATTTTACCTTTGGGGGATCAGAATTTCTGCCACACAGACTTGGCATCTGAAGAGAGATAGGCCCCACCCACAGCAGCCCGGCTATGCCAGCCACACCATCACAGGCACCCAGCAGAGCCAGTGGTCTCAGACATGGTTGCACACCTCTGTTCTACCCAAGATACACAAGTCCCGGGACAGCCTTTCCTGTATAAGCAAACTGTGCGTAACCATCCAGGCTGGAACTTGAGGAGCGGGAGAGATGGGCGCCACTTTCTCCCTCTGGGCCCTAAGAGGGAGACCAGCGTGTCCCAGAGTCACAGCTGCAAGCCCTCCGCACAGCCACGAACAGGCAGCCCAGCAGGCTCCCGTCAGAAACAAGCCCGCTGCCCCTTTTCACATCTGAGCTCTTCCAGCCTCCTGCCAGGACTACAGCACTAAGTCTAGGAATGGGGAACAGCACAGATGCGCCTGGGAGAGCCCTCTGTGCTTGCTCCTGAAGAGACATATGCTGCAGAGGGAGGGAAAGCCGCTTCCACGCAGAGTTCTCTGAATTTAGAGAACACGGGGTGGGGATCACTGAGTGGGGACCGGCCTGCCAGGACCTAACCGCTCCCAGACCCACTTCCTGGGCAGACCCTGGCTGAACCCACGGTGCAGAACTGACCACTAAAGGTCTCACTTAACACGGACTCTGGAAGCCAAAGCCTGGCCAATTCCGTCTGTGTGGTTTGAGGCAAGTTTCGGTTTACTCAGGAATAGAAATAGAGAAAAAATTCTTATGCAAAAAAGCGAAACACATCAGACAGCTAAGGGGTGATCTTATCAGGCTGTTGCCCCAGGAAGTTTGTGCACTATTAAAAACTCGGGGTCTTATCAGAGGGAATAAATAATGGCCTCACTGCGGCCCCAGAAGCCACATGGGGATGGGTGAGGTGGGTCTCACCTGGCAATGTGTGAGAACCAGGGGGGCTCTTTTGTGGGTGGCCACTGCTGGTAGCACCAAGTGTGGGGTGCTGTCACAACATGGGCTGCATCCCCCAGAGCACAGGGCTTGTCACCTGCCTCCAGGTACAGGGCATACACCCAGAGCTCGCACCAGCCCCAAGGCACCAAATCAGTTGACTGGGACACCCTCCAGGGAGCCTGACTGGACCGCTGTTCATATGGGGACAGGACCCATGACAGGCTCCACCAGCACCTTCCCTTCTCGGGAAGATGGGACCAGGAGACAGAATGGGAGGACGCAGACCCCCCAGCAGAGGACGGAGAGGTTGAGAAGCCACGTGGACAAAGCCTGAGACAGCAGCAGGGCCAGGGTTGTCAAGAGGAAGCCAGGAGGAAGGGCTGGGAACTGGGGAAGGGGAGGCAAAGACAGAGAGAACCACACCCAGTCACTGACCCACTGCCGCCGGCAGCTGAGAGCACAGCCTCATGAGGAGCAGGGGGCTGGACCCTTGAGTCATCACCTCCAGTGCATCTTTATGGCTACCCTGCCCGGAAAATCTGCTTTGAGGATCTAACATAGTCTGTGTAATTCTACTATTAATAAAAACATTAAGTGTTTTGTTTTGTTAAAAATTTTACTATATACACATAAACAAAAAGAAAAATAAAAAATTACCTCTTTGGTTTCACCAGCCAGAGAAAGTATTGTTTAGTAGATGAGGTTTTTTTTTTTTCTGTATTTACTCAGGCAGACTTAACCAACCATATATTTTGGTCCCACCTTTCTGAGAGGTTTAAAAAATTAAATGAGTCCACAATAAAATAAGAAAAATCTGGTAAGGTTTTCATAATGCAAACTGTAGTCTGTTTAAAAGACTCAAAGATTTATTTACAGGCTAGAGACCTAAACTTTTCAAATATTTTGGTGTTGAAGTTTTATTCCTTTTATGAAATATTCAGTGGTTTTAGATCAAAGAGGGACCAATTGTTGATCTGATTTTGATTGTTGGTTTTTTTTTCAAATGTTCTTAGTTTTTGGCAAAATTAAAAACTGAGAAACATGTCAGGATTCTGATGTTTTGGGAAACTGTACTGTGTGTGAAATTCCAAAGTCTGAGAAGGACTAGCCTCATCCGTTGGGACACTAAGGCCCCCGGAAGGGGGGTGGGCGGCGCTCTCCACAGCAGAGCAATGGTTAGAGAGAAAGCTCTGAATTCCCAGTCCTGACGGTGCTCAGCCACGTCCACACGGGCGTCCTCTCAGAGGCACCAGCTCCCGCCGCGGCTGCAGGGTCTGGGGGAGCCAAGCCCTGCCCCCATGTGGGATACAGAGGCTGTTTGTCCATCAGGTGCTGGAGACACCACACCCGCCTGTCCCCACGACGCCTCACTGTGTTCACTACTTTGGGAGAGAAGGCACATTTCCCATGATGTGGAGTAAGTGACAGCCTCAAAAAAGTCAGCTCATAACACCCCTGGCCTTCCCATCACCTCTCAAGTTACACCTGAAAAGAGAAGGAAAATGACTGAATCCACTTGCCAACAGGCAATGACCTCCAGCCCTTCAGATGACAGAGAGGGAGGGCAAGGGGGGCAGCAAGGGGGTGACTGGCCCACGTGACACCCTCAGGAAAGGAAGGGTGTCATGCAGATCATGAAGGTAAACCCCACACTGGCAGGAGCCATCAATCCTTGGGAAAGCCTTTCCAAGCTTGGAGGGTTCGTGACTTTTCAGTTAGCTGTCGGAATCATGGTGGCCATCCACCGTAAGCCCTGCCCCTGGAGATGTCTGTCACAGCTGGGGCAGGGGGTGGGGGGTGGTCAGGACCTGCGGCCACCTAAAGGGAAACAGCAAGTTACCTGCCAGGAGAGTTGGGGTGGGGCTCCATGCTGGGGGTAGAGAGCCCCCAGCCCTGTGGCATGGGTGCAATGGAGGACAACACCCAACCAAGCCTCTCAATGGGGAGCCCATTCTCACAGGCCAGAACTTCCTGAACAAGCTGCAGAAGTGATTGCAAAAACTGTTTTATGACAGAGAGTAACTCAACGGCAGTGATATGTGTTCTCAGTGCATGCAGATGTCCAATCATAACACTGCATGCTGGAGACTTCCATAACTAAACAGAATGGAAAAGAAGTGGAAAAGGAATCTATGCATGACTGAGTCACTTTGCTGTACATTAGCAACTAGCCAACATTATAAATCAGCTCTATGCCAATAAAATATATTTAAAAACTAAAAAAAAATATTTTAGAACAGGTCCCCTTTTTTTCCACTCAAACAAACACAGACTTGAATTCAATCCTCAATTTGCATTCTCAAGCCTCAGTTTTCAGAGGTGTAAAACACCTAAAGCACCCACCCTTTGGCCTCTCAGGCTCAGCCTCACACCCTGAGAAGCTCTCCCTGTCAGTTATCATCCTCTGAGTGCAGGCCATGAGTTGGATCTCGGACAGTAAACCTGAGAGCCAACCATGGAGCCAGCTCGTGTCTGTGATCCAGCTGGATGGCGCGGCCAGAACCGAAGGGGCGGCTCTCGGGTCGCACAGGAGTCGCCTCCGTGAGGACGGGGTGGCCCAGAGGCGAAGGCCAGCCCGAGGGTGGCTCTGCAGGTAGGAGGGTGGACACCAGAGTAGGGGCGCTCTACATACTGGCTGTCACCAGACCGTCCTCTCATTTTCACAACACCTGCAGCTGGAGCTAATCATTTCCCCCAGTGCACAGCACAGGCAGGGGGGCTCAGGCCCCTGGTCGTGGCAGGACACACCCCAGGTGTGACCACCTCCAGCTCTGCGTTGGGGTCAAGCAAGGATCTGGGGGTGAGCCCAGCCTGGAGGAGCGCCCTGAGGACATGCCAGCTGCCAGGCTGGACACTGGGATCCACCTGCTCAGGGAACACATTCTCTCTACCATCAGTTCTGGTCCTAGTGCTGAGGGTCTCTCAGCTCCCATGAGGTTCCTCCTCCAGATCCCTCCAGGGTGCAGAACTGCCATGACTTAACCGAAATTCAGACAGTCGTGAGAGCCTAGAGGAGGCTCAAGACCCAGAGCCCGTCTACGTGGCCTCTGAAGCCATCTGCTTGCAGTCACTGAAGGGGACCCTATGAAGGACCCATGCCCCCCAGCTCGCCCCACCTGGGCCCCAGGTCTGCTCACAGCTGAAGGACAGGGCTGTACCCTTTGGTCCTCCCATCGCCCTCAAGTCAAAGGAGGAGGATGGACGGAGTCAGGAGGGCCAGCCCCGTGCCCTGAAAGGGACCTTGTGAAGGATCCATGTACCATATCCCGCCCAGCTTGAGCCCCAGGTCTGCTCATGGCTGAAGGACAGGGCTGTGCCCTTCAGGTCCTATGAAGGCAGCCTTCAGTTCTCCCGTCACCCTCAAGTCAGAGGAGGAGGATGCATGGAGTCAGTAGGGCCAACACCATGCCCTAAACCCCTCAGTCTCCCACTAAGTCCCGGGGCAGAACTCCAGCAGTCAGGCTGGCTCCCCTAAGGGGGCTCACTCCAGGCCAGGCTCTGAGAGGGAGGCCAAACCCCACCCTCCTTTGACGGCAGGAAGGAGGCTCAGCCTGCATCTCCCCTGGGGTCACAGGGACCCACCCCCAGCATCCACAACACAGTCACAGCGAGCCCTCTGAGCCCTAGTCGGGGTCACCAGTGTGACCTCCAGAGCCCGGGTCCTCATCCAGGTAGTGAGGACGGGGCGATGGAGCATCTATAAGGCAGGGCACGTGGCCCGGGACCCGTGACCACTAGGGCGGGGGCGGGGGCGGGAGCCAGCCAGCCTCCGGTCCTGACGGGCTCAGCCTGGGCTCCCTCCCAAGCGCTGGCTTGTGTTCCTTCAGCTTCTACTTTTTCAGTTGGATCTCATTTAATTGTTGTCATTTCATGCATTCACCCTGGGGCCCCAGGATGCCCTCTGCACCTTTAAACACGTCAGGCGCAAAGCACACAAAAATAAATTCAGTCTCAACTTTGCCACATGGTGAAAGGCAGCCACTTATAATAGAACCCTGATGTGTGTGTCCAGAACCTCTGAGGAGCACCTCCTGGGGTGTGGAGGGGGGAACGACAACAGTTTCACAGTCTCCAGAATGAGGTGACAAGGAAGAGAGAAAAGAGAGAAAAAGAGAGAGGGAAAAGGAAAGAAATGGATTCTGTTCTTTTTCTTCCTAATTCGTTATCCTGCTGTGCTAGTTTCAAACAATTTTGAGGCCATTTCACATAAATATTGAGCCGAATTCTACACACCTTGGCTAACGAAAATTTGTTCCAGCTGGAAAATCAGATTGCTGGTGATTACTTGATGCAGGTTGCTTTATTTTTCCTTCTTTTCCCATGTTTTAAAAATCTACATTCAATTACATTCATCGGGACCATGGTCAGAGAACAGAAAATTGAAGATCCACAGAGAAAAAAAAACTCAGTTTCTATTTTCCATCAAATGGAGTAGAAATGCTGAAGAAGGGCATGGCAACCCACTCCAATACTCTTGCCTGGAGAATCTCATGGGCAGAGGAGCCTGGCAGGCTGCAGTCCATGGGGTCACAAAGAGTTGGATGTGGTGAGCAACTAACATACATATTTATCAAAAACAATACATGGATGATACCATGAAAATTTTCAAGAAAACTTTTAACTTTTTAAAGTATTTGCATGTAAAATGGATATGCCATGAAGGCAACTCTTTGTCTTTGCTGTCAGCATGGTTCCTCAAACCTGACAGTGAAGAATCAGTAAGTAAAGGGGGATGTGAGCATAATGGGAAAATGCTCCTATCATGTGAACCGTGTTGATATCAGTTGAGTCTCTTTTTGAGGAAGTGCCTATCCGTTCTTTTTTCATAAACATTTCCTAAGAACAAAAGTATTTCTGAACATATGGGCCATGTCTCTGTTTTGGATATAAAAACTTCTGGCATTCCATTGACTTCATTTCATTCTGAGTCATGCTCTCATTTGCTATAAACATCGGGGTATTTTGATCAATTAGGAATAACTGAGATGGTCTGAGAACCACATAGCTATCACTGTCTTTCCCATGAGGGTGATGGATGGCCCAATGGACTGTCTTCCTAATTATTTTTAAATTTGTATTTTCTATTTATTTATTATTCCCAAAGCAGATGGTCTGAGTAGAGTTTTTGCTAAACTCCAGATGAAATGTTGCCTTGTCCAGTGTCCACAGTAAATGAAACAGACGTTGGCCAAGCAAGGCACTCAGCAGGTTCGCCCTGTGCTGCCTCTGTAACACGGTCACTACTCTCAACTCTTAAGAGGAAATGTAACCAGGAACCTGTGATGCTAATATGGACAGTCCTTGTGAGAGGTCCATGAGTTCCAGGGATGAATGACCTTTTAAGACTGTGTCCTGTGCCCTGGTCTGCCATGCCCTGGAACTGTGTGTTCATGATGTACAGGTGTGTGCATGCACACACACACACATTCATTCTTTCCTTCAGAAAAAAAAAAAATAGCGATCAAGGTACTGCAACACAGCCTAAAGCAGTGGCCAAGACACACACAGTCTTTGTTTCCACAAAACTTAAATTCTAGTGGGAGAGGCAGACAAACAGGTAAATAACCACTTCAATTTCTAAGAAAGAGCTGGGAAGAAATAAATCATGCAATTTGAAGGAAAAGAAAGCATAAAAAGGGTGAAACCTATTCTAAGGTCAGAAAGTATTTTCCAAGAGGGTGACTTCTCAGCAGAAACATGTATGTTGTGCAGGAAGAGGCAACGTGAAATGCCGCCGTCTGGGGGTGAGGTCCGTCCATCCTGTGGACAGAAACATCCCGCTTGTGCTGGTCAGTGGTTTCCGCTCCCTGGGGAAACAAGAAACGGGGGGAAGGGGGTTTTGGCCCCAAGACAAGCCAAGTGGGAGTCTTTTCTTCGCTGCTGTTTGTCAGCTTCTTGCCCAACTGAAATGGGGGCTAAGTAGAACAGGCTCTAGGCCTCCACGTCTCTGCCTGTCTTACGTGGGATGAGGCCATTTCCAAGTGGCTCCTAAGCTGTGTGTCCTCCACACCCACACACATAGTTGAGGGGATGGATGGGAAGCTCAACTCACCTCCTCTTGGATTTTGTTACTGTTTGGCTAGTCATACACAGGAAGTATTTATTTTAGAGACATTTTTGAGCACTTCTGTTTCCCGGGGATCACCCTAGACACCACAGGCTGAGCAGAGATGACACTGGGTCCCTCTCCATGGAACACCTGGCTGACAACCCTCCCCACACACTCCCGACACCGCAACAGGTAAGGTCTCGGTCTCCCCATGTGTAGAGAGACTCCAATCTCCCCAAAGGTCCCCAACTAGCAAATGCAGCATATGGCCCTTGATATGTCAGGAGGTAAAGTCCTCCCAGAGCACTGCTCCCTGAGGCTCGCGCCCCATCTACTCACTGCCACATGTTTGGAATCCCAGAGTGAACTGTAGAGAAAAATTAAACCAAAGAAAAATTCAATGGGAAATTGATCAGTTTCTTACCTATCAAGTCTAGACACACTATTCAGACACTATAGTTTCTGGGCTTTTAACTTTCCATAATATTTCGATCCTCAGGTCTTAAACTGGAATCTAAGAAAACACACATTGTGTGTGTGTATACACACACACACACACACATTGCAAGCACATACATGTACACACAGGCACCTGGACACCTGCACGCACACACACACACACACACACACACACGTACACATCTGCACACACTCAAAGATACCTGCAAACACAGGAACACACCTGCACACACTCTCACACACAGGCACACACATCCACACACCTACACACACTCATGCACTCACCTGCACACACACCTTCACACAGTTACACACAGGCACATACATGTATACACCTGCACATACTCACACATGTTTACACACCTTCACACACATGCATGCACAGGCACACATTCACACATGTACATACCTGCACACACACAGGCACACACATATATGTGCCTATACACACATGTACATACCTGCACATACACACACCTGCATATGCAGACACACGCCTGCACACACTCGTACCTGCACACACCCACACACATGCACACACTCACCTGCACACATCTGCACACACTCACACACACACCTGCTCCTGGGCAGTGAAGCACCACGCCAAGTGAGAGGCATTCGCAGACTCACTTTGTTCTGTGTATTTTCTGGGTCATTTCTTCCAGCCTAAGAGGAGTATTACTTGGTATTTTAGCAAAAGTCTACACAGCTCCTGGGTGACATAGCTAGTGGTCAAAGCTGCCTAAGTCTCTGATTCCATAGTTTCAGGAGCAGATAGTGACAGTCTGAGATGGCAGGGGTTTTAGCCAATGGTTGTCCAAAGCTATGTGGCCTCTGAGGACAATAAGAATTGGGGCCAAAGGACATACACAACCTGATCCATTTGCCAGTTTAACCAAAATGGTGGGTATTCAGCCTTTCCTTTTGTTTTGTTTGAGCCAGGGGCCCTGTCTCCAACTCAGATCACACAGTGACACCACCAACCATAACCAGAGATCAAAAGAGAACTGCTCTAGGGAGGGGGCCAGCCCTCACCCTTTGCAGGAGCTGAGCAGACCCCTCAGAGACCCCCAGACCCTTCTGGTCATATGGATGCAAAGGCCTGTGTGATGAAGGCAGTGAGTTAAGTATTGTTGGAGGGGACAGGCAGGAATCCAAAAGGGGGCACCCTGAGAGCGGGAGCATCCTGGAAAAAGCAGCAAATGAAGAGGAAACGTCAGAGAGAAGGAGGGAGGGAACATGTGAGCCAACCTAAATTGTCCTTTTTTATACCTTGAATAAACATTGATCTTGTATTTTAAGATTTGCTTTTAACAGATAATGACTTCAGCACAAATTATAGGAAGGCCAAAAACACGAAGGATTACAGGGAAACAATATGTTCAATGTCATTTTCAAAGGTCCTTTTTGTGAGGAATTATAGTAAATTTCTCTGAATACAAAGTGACTTTGAACTAACTTGCACTGTGTGGCCGTCTGCTCTGTAACACCGGGCAGGGCTATTATTATGCTGTCAGCGAGGGGGCCTCTTTTCTGTACCTGTCTGCTCCCTATTCACAGAAAATCCTGCCTCTGAAATCCTCTAACAAGTTGCTAAAACTAATAAAGAGGGTCATTATGCACTCTGAGAAGTCACACTGTTGTGTCGCCAGGGAGTCTTTGACTACATAAATGAAACATATTCCAGACCTTTCTTTTCTTTGTTTTGAACTTTCTTCCCCTACTCTTTCTACAAGAGCTCGGATGAAATCTTCGTTCCTGAAAGATAATAGACAGGCTTACTCCTCGCACTCTTTCAGACCACACAACAGCAGATTTTCAGGGCAACCCAACGTGTCAAGTAGTTCTCAGTTATCAGATCATCTATTCCTCTTGGGGTTCAGAAAACAGGGTTTCATGCCCTTTGGGATGTGGCCAAAGAGACAACCGAGGATGCCTCGGTTCCCTCATAGGAACCGTAGGCCCTGCCCACTCTGTTCATTGGCCCCGCCCACCCTGCTCTGATCCCGCCCT
>SJYC01092975.1:0-39897 GCA_006408675.1 Madoqua kirkii | reverse complement strand
GCCCCTCCCTGTTCATTGGCCCCTCCCTGCCCTGCTCCTCTGGTCTCCATCCTTCTTACCATGGAGGAGGGGCCCCTCCCCAGAAGGGACCACCCCTGTGTTTTCATTCAGTCTGAATTCTCTGAGATTACAGAAGTTTCAGTGATGCTGAGGCTTTCCACCTCTCTCAAAGGCAGTGTTCTGTTTGTGTAACAGTGATCCTTCTGGTACTTGGTATGTCATGTGCCTGCACAAGTGACTCCCCCATAACCGTGGTCAGGGTCTCCCAGCTGGGAGAGCCGATGTAGCTGCTGAGGCCTACCTCTCGCCCTGGCCCCCCTGCATCCTGGCCCCACCTGGCTCTTCAGCTAATACTCGG
Source organism: Madoqua kirkii (assembly GCA_006408675.1). NCBI lineage: Eukaryota > Metazoa > Chordata > Mammalia > Artiodactyla > Bovidae > Madoqua > Madoqua kirkii. The sequence goes on along the minus strand of SJYC01092975.1, from coordinate 39,539 downwards.
GGTCCATCCTCATCCCAGGACATTTGCATGTGCTGCTCTGCTCTCACATACTTCCCCCTCTGGCCTTCTCTGACGCCCTCAATGAGAGCAGCCACATTCACCTCCTCCCAGCCGCTTCCCAGCTCAAAGCCTAGTTACGCACATGAGTGTCTAAGACAACACTGCATTATGTATCTATATATGTGTCAGCTGCCTGCCCCTCCCAGCAGAACTGCGAGTCCACCGTCTGCTCACGCTGGTATCCCTGGTCCTGGAAATGAGCTGGCAGACAGAGGAGCTCGCCCTCTGTTTCCTGACTGAACACACAGGTTGGAACTAACGAAGATCCTACATTCCCCACTCTCCTCTCCAGCTGCAGCTCTTTTTGTTCGGCCAGGCATGTGCTGCAGCCTAAGGCTTTATGCACTCATTTCATATGGCGCATCTTTCCATCACAGGTACTAGGATTAAGCAAGGGATCATTGCTGCCTGAAGGTGCTCCCACCGGCCACACACTTCCCTCAGGTGCCCAGGCATCATGGTGTCCCTCTCGGATGCTGGACCAGGCTCAGTGCAGCCCAACATCCCCACACGGAGCCCGTCCCATGAATCTCTAGGACACTGCATGTTTTTCCCCACTGAATCCTTTATCACATTTCATGTACTGTCTCCCCAGATGTCTGCAGACTCCCTGAGGGCAGAGACTCCCTGCCTTTTTATTCTTTCTTTTCCTTTCCTTCACATTTTATTGAAGTATAGTTGATTTTCTATCTTTAGCACTTACTCCAGTGCTTTCAACATGATGGAAGCTCAACAAACGTCTGTAAAGTCAATACAGTCTTCTTTCATGATTTATTTTCTGATGACTTTAAAGGCAAGCTCTTTACATGAAGTTTCCCCACAAGCACCTACATTTACAGACGCTCTTTCTACTCTAAAGTGCAGTGCATAGGGCTAACTGCAGTCTGCGGGAAACTTTGTAAGGGAGACTTTTAGAGCTAGACTCCCTCCTGGCCTGTAGCCTTTGTGGTCATTCTTCCATCAGCGAGTGGGATGCAGATAAGACTGCTCACTGAGCAGCTTCAGTTCCATGGAAAGCTAAGCCAGAGTAGTCACGTCATCACCCTCCATGCCACTATATCTCCACTCCAGCCCCAGCCGGCAGGAACAAGAACAAAGTCTAAACCCATTGGCCACCAGAACATACTAGTTGGTGAGGATGACTGTTTTGATGGCCTCATTCCACCTGAAAACCATGAGAAGTGGTCCACACACAGAGCCCAAGACAAGGCCACCATAGGGAGGATGAGATAGTCGTGGAGGGTGACCCTCTCCTTAGAATTCTAATAGACTATTAAAGCTGGGATGGTACCTCTGACACTGAGCATCTTGCACTAGAGATCCAGGACTGAAATCAGAAATGATTGCTGATGCATTTCTCTTGTTCCAGAGAAAGAGTAAGACAAGTAAAACCCTCTGCTCAGTACTCAGTGGGAATGTGAGGCTCCAGAAATGAACAACTCGGGGTTAGCACTGAGCTGGAGCCTATGGAGCAGCCCCCAAGAGGTGGCCTTTTCAAGCAGAAAACACCTAAACTAAGGGCCAAAAAGTATGATGTGGGAAGCCAGCCAGTGGTTGAAGGAAATGTGTCACATGTCCCCATAAGCCGTTTGTGTGCATGTGTTCCACCGAGTCCTCCGGTTCACCAGGTGCCCCTGCACCTCAGACTCTATTTCTCAAGTCCCACGAGGTGCATGTGGCTCTTACATTTTGCAAATGATGACACTGAGGCTCACTCAGCACAAGAAGAAATGAAATTTGTAACTACATGAGGTGACAGATGTTAAGTACATGTACCATGGTCATCATCTTGCAGCATAGACAGACCTCAAATCCTATGCAGTCTGCCATAAACTTGTGCCATGTTGCAGGTCAATGGTATCTCAATAAAATGGGGGAAGACTGAGGCTCAAAGTGGCTAGGTAACACTTGCAAAATGGCACAGCCAATAAGTAACAGAGAATTTAAAGTTCTCTCCAACATGCAGCCTACATCCATGAAAACAGAAGACAAGAAGGAGAAATCTCCAAAGGGCATGCATGCACAAATTTTATTTCATAAACCCTGTTGGGGTTGAAGCATGTCAGAGACCCAGGACCAGGAAAACAGGAGTGAACGTAGAGGGTATTCAGGAAAGTGATGTGTGAAGAATAAGAGAAATTAACTGTCTCTGACGGGTGACACATGCCTCCAGTTCCAAGATGCTCTTTTCAGGAAAAAATGGGCACTCATGAGGAGAATGTGTTAGGGGACACATGTGGGTTCTTTAAGAAGAGAGGGACCCTGCCCTGGCCCAAAGACAGCAAGGGAAGGAGGAAGGTTGAGAGGAAAAAGAAGGGAGAGAAGCACCAGACCCAGTAAGTGATGCGGTCAGGGTCTCTTCTATGACCCTGGGCATCCAGGTCCCCCCACCCAGCAAGCAGACCCATGTCCATGCTCTGCTCAGCCACCAAGAACCTTGTAATGCATCATTACTACCCAATCAGTTTCAGCAACCTTCCTCAGGGAAGTCGCTGCCTACATCTCAAATGTCAGACTTAAATCATCAGGTCATCTCTCCATGATCTATGAAAAAAAGTATTTCCAAACGAATGCTGTGTATAGCCACCACTATCTCGTGACTAAATAACAAGACCTGTTAAAATATTTTATAGCCAAGATCCTTCCAACATCAGGAGACCTCTGAGACCCAACAGAATAAATGTTTAAATTCAGAATCTCTTCTTAAGTAGATGCCAGAGTTTAAAAATTCGTTTTCACAAATAGACATTCTAAACCCTGTTTTTTTCCACTTTCAGATAAAAACTCTGGCAAGAAAATGGGTATTTTCTGTGCTTTTCCCAAGGAATCACTTCCAAATGCTCTTCCCTTCTCTGTTCAATAGGTAATCAGACTTCACAATAAATGCAGGTTCTCTGGGCCATCCAAAGCTAACTAAGCATGCTCGCAAGATTAGATAAAAGCCAGGTCTTCAGGGCACAGCACACAGCCTCTCCCAGAGCCCAGAGAGCCACGCTCCAGATGGGAGCATCACGTACTTCCTCTGATCAACTGTTCAGAAACGAGGAGGCCCATTTTTCTGGAACAGACCAAGCAGCTCAGACTTGAAGATGTTAAAAATAAAATCATTTTCTTAAGCTACATCTTCTTGACCCTTCTTTACTAAAACTGGTTATCTCTTGTTACACCTTTTTCTCTCTATTTGGAGAAATTCACACATGTGAGATTGTAATCTATCTACAGGGGACACATGATGGCCAACTTTGGACCCAAAGGTGGACATGAGACAAAAGTCCATCAGCCTTCTGTGGGCTTGTTTCCATTCTTGAGACCTACTGTGGCACCACTGTTTCTCTGGAACTTCTAGCTCACAATATATTACCATATTAATTTTATTGACTTTAACAATCACCTTAGAAGGTCGGCAGCATGTACACAGTTTCCCAGTTTCACAGCTGAAGGAACCAAGATGCCAAGGTTAACCATGGCATTGCCCCAGGGAGACCCAGGTCAAGCCCAGACCCTCTTCTCAACACCTCGGGTGACCCCTGCCCACCACCTCCCCACCTGTACACACCAGCCGAGGCCTCCCCACGGCCAAAGTTCTGGTTCTCCTACCTGGTTCCCAACCTCACCTCACTTCTTTGCCTTCAGAATCCACTCCATCCACCAGACCTCAGTGAACCTAATGCCCTTCTCAGAGTGGAATTAGAGTGAAATGACTGGAAACACCGAACACCACATATGCGTCTTTTATTTAAACTTCATTTCAGTCCTCAGCTTTTCAATATTAAATTGTGAGTGTTAAATTGCAACCACTTTGTTCTTCTAAACCACATGTGACTGATGAAACAGTGAACCTCATAACACAAAGAACCGTGAACTCACAAACAAGACACTCATCCAGGGCTTGAAAGGTGTTCCAGTGTATCTGCTGGACGTTAAGGAGACAGTGTGACATTTATAAACAGATCTTCAGCGTCTGCTCCTTGGTTGTTCAGTTGCCAAGTTGTGTCTAACTCTTCATAACCCCATGGACTACAACAGGCCAGGATTCCCTGTACATCACCATCTCCAGGAGTTTGCCCAAGTTCATGTCCATTGAATTGGTGATGCCATCCAACCATCTCATCCTCTGTCATCCCCTTCTCCTGCCTTCAATCTTGCCCAGCATCAAGGTCTTTTCCAATGAGTCAGTTCTTCCCATCAGGTGGCCAAAGCATTGGAGTTTCAGCTTCAGCATCAGTCCTTCCAATGAATATTCAGAACTGATTTCCTTTAGGGTTGAATGGTTTGATCTCTCTGTAGTCCAAAGGACTCTCAAGAGTCTTCTCCAACACCACAATTCAAAAGCATCAATTCTTTGGCGCTCAGCTTTCTTTATAGTCCATCTCACATCCACACATGACTACTGGAAAAACCATAGCTTTGACTAGATGAACCTTTGTTGGCGAAGTAATGCCTCTGCTTTTTAATATGCTGTCTAGGTTGGTCATAGCTTTTCTTCCAAGAAGCAAGGATCTTTCAGTTTCATGGCTGCAGTCATTTCTGCATGGCTACAGATAATTTCACCATCTGCAGTGATTTTGGACCCCAAGAAAATAAAATCTATCACTGTAGCCATTGTTTCCCCGTCTATTTGCCATGAAGTGATGAGCCCAGATGCCATGATCTTAGTTTTTTGAATGTTGAGTTTTAAGCCAGCTTTTTAACCCTCCTCTTTCACTTTTATCGAGAGACTCTTTAGTATCTCTTTGCTTTTAGCCATAAAGGTGGTGTCATCTGCATTATCTGAGGGTATTAATATTTCTGCTAGCAATCTTAACAAGCTAAAGGCAAAGGATGCTGGTGGGTTTCTCCAGATTCTGATCGAAAAGTGGAAAGTGAAACTGTTAGTAGCTCAGTTCCTACTCTTATGTGACCCCGTAGACTGCAGCCCACCAGGCTCCTCTGTCCATGGGATTCTCCAGGTAAGAATACTGGAGTGGGTTGCCATTTTCTCCTCCAGGTGATCCTCCCAACCCAGGGATTGAATCCACGTCTCCTATGTCTCCTGCATTGGCATGCAGATTCTTTACCATCAGAGCCACCAGGGAAATCCCAGTATCTAAAAACAAGCAAGTATGTAAAAGGTGTCTCAGTCACCGCCCCCAACCCCCATCAGGCTCCAGCCCTGGTATCACTCTTGATGTGCTCACTCCAAAGGCAGAATTTCCCAGCATTCAACGTGTTCTCAGTGCTTGTTTCATGGGAGACAGAGCTATTGGCCAACTTCACAGCTCATGACCATCGATGCCAGCAAACCAGCACCTCGCCAGGCACGACATCAACAGCAAGTCAGGCTGTACCACTCAGCCAGACGTGTTTATCTTTGCTAATATGTCATAACCTCATTTACATTTTTGCTGGATGACTGAATCAACACTTGCACATTTAACTCCACAGATAACAGACTCTACCCAATGGGGCAGACACGTGAGGACAGCCGCTCTGCTGCCTGGAGCTTCCTGCTGTCATTTCTCTGCCTACTTTCAACATAGAGGATCAAGTTACTCCTTCAGAAAATAAGCAAAACAAATCATTAGTGATATTAATCATTGTCAGTTTATTTTTCCTCCTCTTTTTTATTTAGTTAGGTGCTGACATGTATAAGCTTTAAGTAAATTGAACGTCCATTTGTATTTTATTGCTCATTACAAACCCTCAACCCGCAGCAAGAGGCTCCGTTTATGTTAGAAACAGCAAAATCAACGTGAGTTCCGAGTTGCCCATGACGGACGGAAGCCCCTCGAGGATGCCCCCTGCTCTGCAGGCCCCTCAGGGATGCTGCTGCCGCGCGGGGCTACCTCCACCACCCATTTCCGCTACCTCCACCACCCTCACTGCTGGTTTTAGCTCATAGGCAGTGCAGACCCACATCACTGGCTAAATTTAAGAAGCAAAACCAGCAGGAGAGCAGTGTGGGCCAGACATTCCGGGGTCTGCAGTCTGCCCATTGTCAGGGCAGCCCTGCCGTGACCTAGAACCTGCGCTCAGAGCTGGAGCCAGGGGAGGAGCCGCAGGCCTCGGCTGTTCGGTCAACAGTCAGCTTCGAGCGGCCCTTCATATCGGTGGAGGACCCTGCAGGCTGTGTCTCCAGCAGCTGGGATGGTTTTGTGCTGACCCAGCTGCCTTTTCCCCCTGCCCATAGAATACACTGTCAAAGCACCGGGTCAACTGTAAGCTCAGGCTTGGAAGCTTGTAGCAGAGGGCAGTGTGTCACCTGCAGTGTGTCCCCCAAGAGCCCCAGACCAGGGCCACCCAGCGCCACCAGACTCAGCCACCAAAGGAACACAGCCACTGCTGGTGACCTTCCAGAAAAACCGGACACAGCAGCCTACCTTTCCCCAGCACGTCGCGGGTACAGATGTCTTCTGAGCAGGGTCTCTGCACTTCTGGAAGTGTGCCCAGCACACCGTCTGTGGAGGCCGAGTCCCCGCCTGAGGTCTGTGGCTCATAGGACTGGAGCCAGGACCCGCTGACTGAACCCCAGGGCTCCGCGGGCCTTGTGAGAAGCCAGCTGGGGAGGAGCAGGTCACGTAGTTCCCTTTCCTGTGGACATCACTTTGAAGACGCTTTAGGTGAGGAGGTTCGTGCACCCCTCATCACTGCCTTCGAGGTCCTCCCCGGGCTCTTCCGCAGCCCCAACAGCACCTGGTCCCTCTGCCCATCAGTTGCTAGGTCTCAAGCACACCATCCACTGCATGAGCCCACTTGATTTCATTAAGAACCAAGTACTTACTCTTACTATTGACTCAAACCACCACATGTGAAGGACTTTTAAGACCCTCTCAAGTCCAGGCATCCCCTCGGAGACTCAGAGGACTTCCTGGAAATGGAGGCCCTGCCCTCAAAGGTAGGTGAGGGTACCTCGTCTGGGGGCGGAGAGTTGGGGGGATACTGCCTGCTCTCAGCAGAAGCGCATCCATGCTCCTAGTGACTCACTGCTGCTGCTGCTAAGTCACTTCAGTCGTGTCCGACTCTGTGCGACCCCATAGACGGCAGCCCACCAGGCTCCCCCGTCCTGGGATTCTCCAGGCAAGAACCCTGGAGTGGGTTGCCAATTCCTTCTCCAGTGCATGAAAGTGAAAAGTGAAAGGGAAGTCGCTCAGTCGTGTCCGACTCTTCGGGACCCCATGGACCACAGCCTACCAGGCTCCTCTGTCCATGGGATTTTCCAGGCAAGAGTACTGGAGTGGGGTGCCTTCACCTTCTCACATTCTTGCCATAAAGTTCAATCCAGTAATGTGTGTAGAGGTAACATCTCACGCCACACTGAGGCTCATTGTTTTTTTACTGGAGAGTAACTGACACCAGCATCATCCTAGCCTCAGAGGTGTGTCCTGAGATTTATATGCATCTCAAAATGGGCCCCTGGAGGAGGGCATGGCATCCCACCCCAGTATTCTTGCCTGGAAAATCTCATGGACTACAAAGTCTGAGGGTCTACAGTCCATGGGGGTCGAAAAGAGTCGGATGTGACTGAGCCACTTTCACTTTCCCCCCATCAGATATGTGGTAGGACAGTGCCCGCTTGCTCAGCCCCTGCGTCAGCTTGCCCACCTTTGAGGGCCGCTTAATGGGGCACAGCAAGGGCCCAGTGCCTGGGTCTCCAGGGGGATATTTTCACTGTCTCCTGTCCTTCCACTGATGCTCTCAGTTTCACAGACAATGCTCCTTCGCATATAGTCTAAGAACTTTTTTTTTTTTTTTACTTTATTTTACTTTACAATACTGTATTGGTTTTGCCATACATTGACATGAATCCACCATGGGTGTACATGAGTTCAAACTGTTGTTTTACTGATCTTGGTCGGATGAGCCCCTGAGAGGGGCGTCTCAGGATCCTGGACACCCTGGGACACTTGGACATCAGCCCCTCTGGTTTCTGAGCCACACACGCGGGGACTCAGTTCTGGAGCAGATCCAGGGGCCAGGGTATCTGATGGAGGTCCTGCCTCCAGGGAATCCTCTCATGTATCCTATGAGCCAAACACTGGTGCCCACCCCTCTATTAGAGGGCAGGGGCATGAGGGGCTCAGGAAACCAGCCATGGTCCTGGGGTTAGGGGGCAGGGGTGGCAAAGAGCAGCTGGGAGTCCACAGAGTCCACAGAAGCCACGCTCTAAACAGTGGCTGTCTGTTCCGGCAGGAAAATTCCATTTTGCCAAACTACCCCTAAGACCCACTTCCTTGGGTATTCCTTGGAATACCACTTACCAATCCCCATATCTGTAAATTCTGGGCTGACAACAGTACTAGCACACTTGATTTTTAGGTCTCGACTGCACACCACTTCCAGTCTGCCTGCTGGAGGAACATCCCCTGCAATGTTCCAGCACATCTTGGTTCCAACAAATAGGATAATTACAGGAGGTGGAAGGAAGAAGCCATGTGGGCAAACAGTAACTGAAGCCTTCGGAAAACCCTCAAAAAATGCCATGCCCAAATGTTGGTTCAGGCTGTAAAACAAAGCTTTGAGGGAAACTCATTTTCCTTTTGTCTTCTGAGAAAAAAATGCAGTTTTCATCAGACACTGAAGTCCTTTGAGGTAAAGAATCCATCCCAGTTGGCTAAGTTTAACCGAAAATGTCAATGCAGTAAAAGTATGTTATAGAACTAAAGACCAGATACTTCAAGATGACTTCTCAGGAAAACTTTCAAAAAACATGAAATTATAGGTGACTCATCCTTCCAACTCTTATGAGTAAAAAGAGGCTTGTGGCCCCCAACATGCATACAGGACGTGTGTGAAATCCCTGCCATGCTCACGGGCTTCTCTGAATTTGAAGAAATCCTTCCTTCAGTCAACATAAGTTTGGAAGCCTGAGAGTTCTGTGGTTGTCAGAAGCTATATAGCAAACCCAAAACACAGAAGCAATTTGTATTCCAGAGGTTTTTGGTCTTCTTATGCAAGTCAAACCAATCACAAAATCTCTTCAGATTCTTGAGGCCACAACGTCCCATTAGAAACCAAAGCAAGAGTTTTCTCACAAAACTGTACCCAAAAATTGTTACGGTGAACGATAAATCCAAACCAGTCTCTATCCAGTGCCAAAACAGCAAGGAGGAATTACACAACATCCTCAGCATTTTGAATGAAGGAGGCCCTGGCCCTCTGCCTGTGCTGGTGCCTCTGGCCTGAGTGACCAGCCCTCCCGATGGAGTTCTGGGGCCCTCAAGGCCAGCCCCACATCACCCCTCCATCAGGGACAGGAACAGCAGTGTGACTCGGCCAGGGCTCAGCCACTGGGCCAGATGCACCGACCGCTTCAATATCCCCACTTCACAGGTCAGTTGACACTTCATGACACATGACACCTGACCCTGCAGTGTCTCCAGCACCCAGATCACAGACGTTTCCACAGCAGTAGGGAGCCTGGTGGCCCTGCACTGCGTGACTGCAACATAGGGGTCCTCATGCTGCCCCGCATCAGGGCATGTGATTTGGGAACCACCCGCCCTGCCCCTCAAGCCTGGAATCACTAGACTTGCCCTGAATGCCACACAGGCAGCAGGCTGACCACAGAGGACAGAAGCTTCCCAGGCAGAAGCTACCAGGCATCTCCAAGCAGGAGGCATGAACCCCTTGATGGTGTGGCAGGTGCGTGCCTGGCCCGGACCCTTCCTCCACACGCGCCTGCACCGTGGACACCGAGACTAGAGAGCCGCCCCAGGTCCTCTGACACCGAGAGCCACGGAGATGCTGGACACCAGCAGCTCTCGGGGCTCCACTCAGGACAGAATCCCGTCCACCTCCCCACCTGACGGCCCCTCCTGCTCACTCCTCAGGGGCACTTCCCCACAGACATCTGCCCGGCTGCAGGGTGAGTAACCAGGAACTCTCGTAACCACAGGGTAACTAACTAGTCACCCCATGACTGCAGGGCCAAATAGTAACTCCCGTAGCCGCAGGGTGAATAGTCACTCCTATAACTGCAGGGCCAGGACTCAGGGCTTCGATGGTAAAGAATATGCCTGCAATGTGGGAGAGCTGGGTTCGATCCTTGGATTGGGAAGATCACCTGGAGGAGGAAATGGCAACCCCCACAAGTATTCTTACCTGGAGAATCTCCATGGACAGAGGAGCCTGGCGGGCTACAGTCTGTGGGGTCACAAAGAATCAGATACAACTGAGCGACTAAGCACAGCAGAGCACACAGTGGCTAAAAGCCACACCCACTGTCATCCCATCCCCTGGCCCAGATCAAAACAAGGATGACAAATGCTCACACACCAGGAGAAAAGCATGAATGCAGTCTCCCCATCAGCCCTGGAAGGACTCCCCAAAGGAGATGAGCTTTAAGGAGAATTTAAGAAAAGACATATGCATTAGATAGACCCTAAAGTCAAACGCCTAGAAAAACATGAAAGAAAGGGGAAACTGTAATACCATAGGCACACGTGTTTATAGCGTTGTTTGAAGGCTGAGCGAGGAACAATAAGTCTGAGTCATCCTGCAGGGTTTCAGAATAATTTCTGGCTTGAACCTTACAAAATAGTAAATTTCTCTTGGAGAAGGAAATGGCCACCCACTCCAATATTCTTGCCAGGAGAACCCCATGGACAGTGGAGCCTAATGGACTCCATTGGGGTTGCAGAGAGTAGGACACGACTTAGCAACTGAACAACAATTTCTCTTGCTAGAAAAATAAAACAACAAGGTCAGGAGAGGCCGACTTAGGGTAAACTGGCCATCCACGGTTGTGCCCACCACTTAACCTCCTCCAAATCTCTCTCCTCCAAAACAACCTCCAACCTGACAGATAAAAACACACCAATGCACCGAAATGAAGAGCCATCACAATGGACGTCAGGAGTAAGTGATATACGCTAAGATGCTTCTCACCTCACGCAGACAAGCTATTATCTTAACAGAACCGTGTGCTGGGTGCTTCCACCTGTCCAAATAGTAGAAGCAAGTCTCTGCAAAGCGCGAATCCGAACAAGACGTGCACAGAAGCTCAGGAATTAACTGTACGGAAGCAGAGCGCTGAGGCAGCCGACAGCACCCCTCCCTGGCAGCCATCAAAGTGGCCGTGTGTTCGTCTGCCCATGCGCATCACCTCCTACTAAATACTTCCACAGTACCCACCACACGCCAGATGCTCACAGCTTTAGACCATCTCCAGAATGTACGTGTGGTGTGTCCACATTTATGGCGTGTCTGTGCCTGTGTGTCTGTGTGCCTGTGTGTCTGTGTGTGCCTGTGTGTCTGTATGCAGGTCTGTGTGTGTATACCTGTGTTTCTGTGTGCCTGTGTCTGTGTGCATGTGTGCCTGTGTGTGCCTGTGTGTTTGTGTGCATGTGTGTGTGCCTGTGTATGTGTGTGTGTGTGTGCATATGTGTGTTTGTCTGTGTCTGTGTGTGCCTATGTGTCTGTGTGTGTCTGTGTGTGCATCTCGGCAGGCATGGGGTGCCCTCTCCAAACAGGTCACCACCCTTATACTGCTACGGGAAGGCAGGACCGGCCAGGTCTCGAGCTGTGTGACCCACAGAAAGGATGCAGGCTACATGTCTTCTGAAGACACAGCTCCTGTTTAGGCCGCATTTTTCCCTTCCTTCTGCAGCTGTCTAGCTATGAAAATCCTGGAAGAGACATCAAAATGCAGTTATTTTTTACACGGGGCACATTCCATAAAACCCGAGCTTCTCCTGCAGAGTTGACACTTCTTTTCTGCTAATCCCCTGCCTCTCATCTTTCTCCCTTTCTCATCTCTCTAATCCATCTAATTCAACTGCCGTCTCCACTCACCTTCTGTGGCTCCAGGCCTGGGGCTCCGCCCCCACCCACACTCGGACCTAAGAACAGCACCACAAACCCTTCTCTGAGGGCCGGGGTGGCAGGGCTGTGTTGCCAGCAGCCGACTCTGGGCTGTGCTGACCCCAGCTCCAAGGAATTCAAAGGTGTGTGTCTAGTTATGAAAAGGTGCCATGTACACCATGCACTGGCTAGACGCTGGGCAGTGAAAACACAGACTAGCTGTCAGCAGCCAGGGGGTCAGGAAGCTACTTGAAGCTCTGCAGCTCCGCTCAGAAACCTTCCTAATGCGAGGCTATCTCTGTGAAGGTGGAGTGGAGGATTTACCAGTACCTTCTGGGATCTCATTGTCTTTATCCATTCAATTAATGGATGAAAAAATAGTTGCCACAGCGACTGCAGAATGACCTCCAAAATGTAAAATGATCTCAGGAGAGAAACTACTGCTGCCTGTCTGCCCAGTTCTGTCTGGAGCCCCAACATGGACATGGGTATAAGGACTGGGGGAGGTGGGTTGCCAAGGTGTGTGTAATAATAAGCAATTGATCCATCATGTAGCTGCTGCACATGCCAGCCCGGCTTTACTCTGAACCCAGGAGCAAAGGACAAGACCCTGTCCCATGGGCCCCATGGGCCCCTTGGGCTGGCCAAGAGGAGAAGACCAGAACCCCTAGGCAACAGGAGAACTGTCCAGTGTTAATTCATTCGCATGGACTGTGAGTGCAAAGAAATTCAGAAAAGGGAAGATTCCAGCAGGTTAGAGCCATGGAGGAGAGGAACTCAAGCGTGTCCTTGGAGAGAGGACAGAGCCATGGGCTCTGCTCTTGTGGCTGGGCCAGAGCCGGGGCCAGAGTGGGAGATGGGTCTGGACCAGATCTCACCTGGAGCCCCTCTATGCAGCGTCGGGGGTCGGGGGTCCGAGCACTGGTCACTCTACCTTCCCGGGCCTTGTCTGTTCAACCACAAAATGAAACAGACACGTCTCCTACATTTCCAAATCCTGTAACTAGTGGTTCATACAACAAAGAGTATTAGCTACGGACTATGTACACATCAGAAGGTGCTAAGGAAAGAAACTTGAACAAAAAGCTATTTTTTAAAAATGTGGTGGGTTTACTCTAGATCAATGAAAACTATGTTCATACAGAAACCTGTGCATGAACATTTATAGCAGAGCTACTGAAAAAGTCACCTAAAGATGGAAGCAACTAAAATATCCTTCCATGAGCTAATGGATTTTCTAAAACTTGTGGTACATCCAAACGATGGAATTCTACTCATCTGTAAACAAAAGGACTTTGATGCACAGAACAAAGCACATGAAACTTAAAGGTTACACTAAATAAGAAAGCCAGTCTCAAAAGTCTGTCTGCTATATCATTTCATTTAGACATTTGTATAATGTCCTTGAAGATACAGGGTTACAGAAGAGATGAGTGGATGTTAGGAGTCCACTGTGGGGTGAGTGTGAATACAAAGGGCTAACGTAGAGAGTGGGTATCATGGGGCTGAAGTGCTTCTGGTTTTCATAATAGTTATACATGTATGAGCTTCCCTGGTGGCTCAGAGGTTAAAGCATCTGCCTGCAATGCGGGAGACCTGGGTTCGATCCCTGGGTCGGGAGGGTCCCTTGGAGAAGAAAATGGCAACCCACTCCAGTATTTTTGCCTGGAGAATCCCATGGACAGAGGAGCATGGTGGGTGAGCTACAGTCCACGGGTCACAAAGAGTCAGACGCGACTGAGCGACTTTACTTTCACTTTACACGTGTATGAGGTTTTCTATCTAGACCTGTATGCCAAAATATGTTTAATTTACTGTATGTTAAACAATGAAACTATTAAAAAGAAAATAAGCAAAAGGCAAAGGTGGTAGGGAGGAGGGGCTGCTGCATAGATAAGATTTTCTGTGTCGAGTTCCTGGGTCAGGTGTGGCAACAGGCAGTGGGGGAGCCAGTAGGCCTCCAGCGTCCTCGCCCCCCAGAGCTAGATTAGCACACGGACCCGGGCTCAGCTGGGCTAGCTAGGAGGAACAGCCCCAGGTTTCGGGGTGAGCGAGCTGTGAACCCACAGAGTCTCTGAGGCAATCCTGAGGACGGTGGTCCAGGGACCATTGACTGGCTCATGTCCTAGGCAGCCAGCTCCCAGCCACCTGGGTCCCATGGAGCACCTGAAATTGGACCTTAATGGAATAAACCACACAGTGTAAACAAACCAGCAGAGACGCATCTGCAGCCATGAGGAGCCCCTGACGTCTAAAAGTATGGTGGAGGCTGGTTCTCTGTGTGTTCTGGTCTGGACTGCATTTTCTTTCAAAGAATTCAATTTCTTTCAAAAGCCAGTCTCAAAAGTCTGTCTGCTATATCATTTCATTTAGACATTTGTATAATGTCCTTGAAGATACAGGGTTACAGAAGAGATGAGTGGATGTTAGGAGTCCACTGTGGGGTGAGTGTGAATACAAAGGGCTAACGTAGAGAGTGGGTATCATGGGGCTGAAGTGCTTCTGGTTTTCATAATAGTTATACATGTATGAGCTTCCCTGGTGGCTCAGAGGTTAAAGCATCTGCCTGCAATGCGGGAGACCTGGGTTCGATCCCTGGGTCGGGAGGGTCCCTTGGAGAAGAAAATGGCAACCCACTCCAGTATTTTTGCCTGGAGAATCCCATGGACAGAGGAGCATGGTGGGTGAGCTACAGTCCACGGGTCACAAAGAGTCAGACGCGACTGAGCGACTTTACTTTCACTTTACACGTGTATGAGGTTTTCTATCTAGACCTGTATGCCAAAATATGTTTAATTTACTGTATGTAAACAATGAAACTATTAAAAAGAAAATAAGCAAAAGGCAAAGGTGGTAGGGAGGAGGGGCTGCTGCATAGATAAGATTTTCTGTGTCGAGTTCCTGGGTCAGGTGTGGCAACAGGCAGTGGGGGAGCCAGTAGGCCTCCAGCGTCCTCGCCCCCCAGAGCTAGATTAGCACACGGACCCGGGCTCAGCTGGGCTAGCTAGGAGGAACAGCCCCAGGTTTCGGGGTGAGCGAGCTGTGAACCCACAGAGTCTCTGAGGCAATCCTGAGGACGGTGGTCCAGGGACCATTGACTGGCTCATGTCCTAGGCAGCCAGCTCCCAGCCACCTGGGTCCCATGGAGCACCTGAAATTGGACCTTAATGGAATAAACCACACAGTGTAAACAAACCAGCAGAGACGCATCTGCAGCCATGAGGAGCCCCTGACGTCTAAAAGTATGGTGGAGGCTGGTTCTCTGTGTGTTCTGGTCTGGACTGCATTTTCTTTCAAAGAATTCAATTTCTTTCCAAAGCAGGTGAGGAGAAGGAATGTGAGGCCAAATGATCAGATTTCATCCACAAAGAACAGGAGTGATGGAATCAGCCTTTACATTAATCCTCATCTGCAGACACGCTTCTCTCAGAGTCAGCAGGTGCCGAGAAGGGGGCCAGAGGTGACAGCTGACAAAATCTGCTCCTTCCTCTGGCCAAGTCCATCGCAGAATTTCTTCCTTAAACCCTTGGGCCTGGGGTCTAGCATCAGAGTTGCCCTCGCTTACACGAGAGGCTCCCGATGCCCTGAGGGGTCCACAGGCCTGGGTTGGGCAGGGTCCACATCTCTGGGGAGCAGCGCGGGAGGATCTCCTGGGCATGTCTCATACAGTTGTGTGACTTCAACAGGACGTCCCATTCTCTGTGATGCCCTGAATTACTGAAATGACCCATGCTCCTTCCCTGGAAGGGCTGTGCAGGGCCATGCATGCTGCCAGCAAGGCCCCCGCAGTGTGTCCTCCAGCCGGAGGCCAAGCCACACCTGCACTGCTAACTGAGGTCTGGGGCAGGAGGCTGCCCACTGGACTGGAAGGTGTGGGTTCCCTCAACTAAACCTCACCTTCGTTCCCAAAACAAAGGTTTCAGGGAGCCGCCCTGTTCCTAATATCCTTCATATCAGAGGATCCTCAATACTCCTTTCGGGAATAAAATTCTGATTTTACTGTATAGCAAAGTACTTTGCAAAGTGTTGGTTTTTACACCCACAGGAGGTTGCGTTAGCAAGGTGCTCAACAGGCCTGAAGTGAGTGCCCTGAAATGAAGCCGGGGCACTCCACCTTCTCTGGCCCCATTCTGTGGGAACAGAGCTTCTTCCCTGGGACTCTCCGAGGCCTGGTGTTAGACAAGAAAGCACAGTCCTTCAGCTAGGATGCTGGTTTCCTGGGCAAGGTGAGGAGTGTCCCAGGAAAGCACCCCCACCCCAGGCTGACACCCCAGTTTCCTCCTCTATACTGTCCAAATGCAAACCTTCCATCCCCAAGTCACTTCCAGAAAACAGGCTTCTGGAAAGAGTCCTCCAGCTCAAAGCCATTCACATATGAACACTGTCTTCATTCCAGGAAGAGTGACCCTTTCCTCAGGCCTCCTAACACATCTAATCAACTGCAGCGATCACTGTATAACGTTGGTGAGGATACCTTTATTTTCAAATGTTCCATAGGTATCTGACGAGCTCTTACAAATCTATAGAATTTTTAAAATATCAAATTTCTCTTCTTTAAGCTCAATACAGCATGGAGACAAATACTGCTCAGATAAAAATCTGCCTGAGGACATTTGAGAACCTCCTAACACTCAGAACTTCTCAAGTACTCCATCGAGGTCCCCTAAGAACAAAGAACCCTGGTGAATACCCCCAGAAGTCTGAGATGGAACCTTATGTGGGCTGAGGTCAAGCCAAAAACCGTCGCTGAACTGAGTGTTTTAATTTCAACATTCATGCAAAATATTTGTGTTTTACTATTTTAATTTAATATTTTATATTGTGGTATAGTTGATTTACAAAGTTGTGTTAGTTCAGACGTCTAGGTTTGTCATAACTTTCCTTCCAAGGAGCAGGCATCTTTTAATTTCATGGCTGCAGCTACTATCTGCAGTGATTTTGGAGCCCAAGAAAATAAAATTTGTCACTGCTTCCATTTTTTTCACTTCTATTTGCCATGAAGTGATGGGACCGGATGCCACAATCTTAGTTTCTTGAATGTTAACTTTTAAGTCAGCTTTTCATTCTCTTCTTTCATCCTCAACAAGAGGCGCTCTCTCTAGTTCCTCTTTGCTATCTGCCATTAGAGTAGTAAGTATCATCCGTGTATCTGCGGTTGTTGATATGTCAGACTTTAACCGACATTCATTAAACCCATTTGGTATATGCTTATGGAAGTGCAGTGTTCATCCTCCTTCATATAATGCTAAAGATGCCACAGGAGAACAGAGCATTTGGTGGCAATTCGGGAAGAAAAGCAACCTTTCCTCTCACCAGCATTTCAATGTTTCTAAGATGAGTATTTCCATATAAACAGGAGTGTGTGTGTGCGCACTCCATCTCTCAGTCATGTCCAGCTCTTTGCGACCCCATGACTGCAGCCCTCGAGGTTCCTCTGTCCATGGGGATTCTCCAGGCAAGAATACTGGGGTGGGTCGCCATTTCCTCCTCCAGGGAATCTTCCCGACTGAGGGATTGAACCCTCCATCGTCTCTTCGCCTCCTGAGCTGACAGGTGGGTTCTTTGCTGCCTGCGCCACATGGAAAGCCTGTCTATTCTCCACACAAACGTGGCTCTCCTGTGTGGCAGGAGGGCAGGGAGGGAGGGGCCCCATGGAGGCGGGAGAGTCTAGGAAGAGGAGGGACAGAAGCCACCTGAGTGGATCAGAGGGCAGGAAGGACCCAGAGCCCATAGCCGCACAGGAAAATGCCAGACACTGGACCAGGCCAAGCCCACTGAGGGCAGGATGGGGCCTGAGGTCCGTGCCGGGTGTCACCTCCATGGAGCCACGATGCTCAGGGAGCAGGTAAAGTGCATTTCTGGGGGTGTCAGCGAGGTGTCCTGGGAGTGCAGGAGCACCTGAGTCAGTAGTAGGTGAAGTCGACCCATCCCCCGACAGGGGTCCGTGCGACCCACTGAGGCCTGGATAAGACAAAACGACAAGGCCCCCGCTGCCTCCCAGCTCTCCAGCCCTGGAACCCAGGACTCACAGCCACGCCCCCTCCAGCTCTCAGGCCCTGGCTCTCGGGGTCCCTAGGCGAGCAGATGGCAGCAGGTGGGCCTCTGGGCCTCCAGGACCTGGAGCTGGTCCCTGCTGATTCAGATCTCTAGGCATAGCTCTTGAGTGAGCCCTGACCAAGCAAAGGCTACTAGGTGCCCTGTGGTTCTGATGCTGGCCGCCCAGGGCCCACGGCAGCACAGACCAAGGACTTAGCGCCCTCCAGGCTGCCCTCCACTCACTCCCAAGGCTGGGGGCCCCCAGGCCACCCATGCTCTGACCAACCAGCTAACAGTTTGGGAGTTCACTCTGCCACCTCTGGACTGGTCATTCGCTGGTATGCCTCACAGAACTTGGGAGGAAGCAACACTCATGACAACTGGTGTCATAAAGAATGAAAGTCCAGACCAGTTAAATGGGTTGTCCCACAGGGCCGATCTGAGAGGGCCTCAGACACACCCTCGGATGCGTCCTCCACCCTCCCAACTGTGTACGGCACCAACAAGGAAACTCACTCAAGTCTCTTGACACAGGGTGATGAATGGGACCTCCAGCCTCATGGCCAAACCCGACCTGCAGCCCCACCCCTCCCCAGAGGTCAGGAGGTCAGGCCCGCTCCAAGCCCCAACCCTAATCACAGGTTGCTCTCCAGGCACCAGCATCCATCCTATAAGGGTCCACCCTACAAGTGTTCAGGAACCTGCGGGCAGCCACCTCACAGCACAAACCACGGTGTGATCTGAGGGACCCCGACCAGCAGGAAGACCCAAGGATCAGGGTCAGGGTGAGCAGCTCCCTCCTGGACCAGGCACTCTCAGGATGCAATGGTTACTGTGATCTTATTAAGTCAGGGGGCCACTGAGGACACAGTGGGAATAGTAAGAAACCGTCTCATCCGGATCAAGGCTCATTTGGACACACAGAGCCCTTTAGCCAGACCTGAGAGAAGAAAACTCCTAGGAATATCACATTGCAAGCGATTAAAAAAAAAAAAAAAGCACAGTTAAAATCGTAAGATTTCAAGGATTGCCTAAAGGAAAACAAAAGGAGAAGCCCTTAGGAAATAGAGACAGCTGATAGAAAAACAGCAGGACTTACACAGAGATGGAAACCGGAAATAAAAGATATACCAAAAAAAAAAAAAAAAAAGCACAGTTAAAATCGTAAGATTTCAAGGATTGCCTAAAGGAAAACAAAAGGAGAAGCCCTTAGGAAATAGAGACAGCTGATAGAAAAACAGCAGGACTTACACAGAGATGGAAACCGGAAATAAAAGATATACCAATATATAAGTATAAATATTCATTTTTCTGGGGAGAAAAAACTCAAAATATGGGATTGCAATGAGATAATCTAGTTTAGGTCATGGTTTCACAGCTTCAGAGAGGCAGGGAAGCCCCTGTGAGGCCAGGAAGGAAGGAGGTGGGCCCGCACGCCTTCTCCACAGGAAGCCTGGGCACAGCTTTCAGTGCGCACTCCAAGCCTTTAACAAGTATCCTGGGATTTGTTACAGAAAACTATCATTAAGAAACAGAAGATCCACTTTCCCTCCTTTCACTTCCACTTGCACGGCCACAGGAAAGGAGGGGACAGAGGCGGGGCAGAACCCAGGCCAGTTTACGGAGCAGGACGCAACCAAGGGGACCAACACAGGAAAGAAGAACCCTGAAACGGAGTCTTCGCCTCTGGCTCCGGTGACCGTAGACAAATCATCACCCATTAACCAAGACAGAAAATATGAAGGAGAGGAGAAATGTGAAAGTACAGCTTAGACGTAGATTCTCCAGCACCCACAGGGGCCGAGTGCCCTGTATCAGGATGGCTCCAAGCAGGAAATGCCAATATTGTGTTTTGAGGAAGACAAACCCCCAGAAGACAGAGGGCGGCTTTCCAGTCCCACACAGCTGTGTGAAGAGTGAGGCCTCATGGGGTGGGGGAGAAGGACCTCAGAGGGGGACAGACAGAGACTGCCAGCCATGGGAACCTGAGCAAAGCCACGGCCTCAGCCAGGCTGCGCTCAGGACAGTGGCCTCCCTGCTCCATCTCCTTGACGATGGAGCATCTCACAGCCACACGACCTGCCTTCTGAGAGGCAGCGTGCACACCTCCTCCTGAGGCGTGGACACCCACCTCGTGAGGAGAAGGCCATCCTCTACCCATGAGAAGCTGCCCCCACCCCCTGGCCTCAGGTGGAGAAGAGCAGAGAACAGGAGCGGGGAACCCCAGACTGTAACTTCCAGGGAATGCGGAAAGGGAATCTTTGGTGCCTGAATCAGCAGGACTGAATCTGGGGTTGTTATAAGCCTGTTTCTCAGCCTTGCACTTATGTTCAGATGAAGCTACAACAACAACATTAACATATTATCAAGAAATTGTCCTTGGTGAGAGCAATTGTAGAAATGTCCTGTTCTCCAAGGCATTTCTTTAAAGAAAAGAAAAAATTCTTGGGTTCTCTCTTTAAATTCAAGCAACCTCAGAAGAAGCAGAAGCCACAACCTCTGTGTGATATGTTCCAAAGCGCACTAAGACCTCCCATAGCATCGCAGTATCCATCTCAAAGCTCTGCTGCATTAGACAGCAAAGAGGGGTAACCAAGCTCAAGCCTCTATATGTGCTCTTCTAACAAGACGTTGAGTAATCACAGGCCACACGGAAGAGTGTGGGCATGAAGGGGAGGTGGGGGCCAGGCAAGGACCTCAAAGGTCCTCTGAGCAGACACTGGCCAAGAGGGAGAGGCTTCTTCCTGTCTGGCACTCGTGACCATCTCGGAGCTCACCTTGACTTAGGCACATTAAATGCAGCCAATCAGGGTGACGACCTGCACCTAGTGAGGGTTGAGCCCCATGCGGGGGGCAGGCCATTTCCTTCCTGGAGCCCCATTTTTGATGGAGTCACTCTCAGCCCCCTGCCTGTGCCAAGAGTGACAGATCCTCAGGAATATGAGGAGAGAGACTGATCTGATGACCTCGTGTCCCTTTATGAGTTAAGCGGGGGGGGGGGGGGGATAATTTTTCCTGCCCTTTTTATTTTGTTCAAATTCAGAGCTAGTGTATGTGCAGCCCAGAGCAGTCCAGAAGAGAAGTAGGTCCTAGAGGAGAGTCCAGAGTGGGCAGTGGGCAAGGGTCACTGGGGCAGTGCAGAGGGAAGTCCCCAGCTTCTCCTGAGCCTCAGAGGGCCCCAGGGTGAGCACAGACCCAGGCAGGAGGTGGGCAGCCTCGAGATAACAGCTGTGCAGACAGACAGGGAGCCCGTGTCCCATGTGTATCCCTGGTACTTCTCTCACTCCTGCAATCAAGCTGAAGGCCATCCCTGCCACCTCAGGGTGCCCCTACCAGTGTGCACTGCAGAGGGTGTTGAGGCTGGAGGATCAATTCTCTTCTCTCTGCAAAGACCTGCATGCCTATCCTGGCCAAAGCTCTTTTCACTTTACAAAAGTCAGCAATTCAGGACAAAAGGAGGAAAAATCCAGACTCAGGATGCAAGAAATCCAAGCACGAGAAAAAGGTCTAGCACCCACGCGGGGAAGCCACGATCCAAAAAGTGACCGAGATTTAACCTCATTACATGCCTGAATCTAGCTGTAAATCTGACAGTGCGTGTTTACAAAGTCATGGAAGTCCACATATCACATTTTCAAAACCAACTCTGCAAACTTGAAAGCACACTGATTTGACTGGTGGACATTCCTCAGCATGTTCTTCTATTTGTGAACCTGAATTCTGTCCCTCACTGGAGCACGATGTCTGAGCTTCACAGACGCATTGCAGAAAACACGGAAACAGCTGAGGAGGTTGGGGAGGCACCGCTGCCCCAGCTGAGCGCCTGGCGGAGCCGTCCCAGGAGCATGGTGCTGAGGCTGCACGGTGCCCGACCGTGATGCACACACAGCAGGACATTTTAGGGAAACCTTCAGAGGTCTGCTTCTGGTTTCCTTTGCTTCTCCAAGAGGGTAGTGCCACCTTCGTCTTGTTTGTCGGGGAGGAACAAAACCTAGCTCCTCGTTTCTCCCTCTGGGTGTTATCTTATTCCTCCTGTGGAAGGGGACCTTCTGTTGTCCTGACAACATGGCAGGACGAGGCTTTGACGCACTCCTTTCACAGGGTCTGTAAGGTCTGGGCACACTTACAGGGCTGCACTGTGTGTACCGCAAAGCAAGTTGAGCTGACAGGCTCCAGAGCTCACAACCCCAACTCACCGAGCTGCTGCACAGCTTGCAGCTGCAGAAAGGCGGGGTAGGAGTGAGGGTGGGGGTGGGGATGGTGTTCCAGGAGGACCCCAGAGGCGCCAGGAGCCCCTCATGACAGCAGCTCAGCAAGGCTGGAAGCCAGCGGGAGGGGCCCCAGCAGTGCTGGGAGGGACCCAAACCACCAGTCACACCTGATGTTTGCAAACCGCTGGGTGTATTAAGAGCGCTTGTAAACCTGCCGGTGAGTAGATGTGCACACATTCACTCTCTCTCCTGAGATTTGCAGAAGGTGGATGACCAACAGCCTGTATCTTCTCAACCAGAAAGCAGCCCTGGGCTGTAAGTCTTTCAAGGGCCAGGACTGGGTGTGAAGCAGGCACGAGGTGGGGTGAGATGCCTGCAGAGGACGAGAGCTCTGTGTCTTCTAGACAGGCACGTGCTAGAACCAAGGAGGAACCAGGCGGGGATGAGGGCAGGGGAGAGGCCAAATTTGACTGGTGGACATTCCTCAGCATGTTCTTCTATTTGTGAACCTGAATTCTGTCCCTCACTGGAGCACGATGTCTGAGCTTCACAGACGCATTGCAGAAAACACGGAAACAGCTGAGGAGGTTGGGGAGGCACCGCTGCCCCAGCTGAGCGCCTGGCGGAGCCGTCCCAGGAGCATGGTGCTGAGGCTGCACGGTGCCCGACCGTGATGCACACACAGCAGGACATTTTAGGGAAACCTTCAGAGGTCTGCTTCTGGTTTCCTTTGCTTCTCCAAGAGGGTAGTGCCACCTTCGTCTTGTTTGTCGGGGAGGAACAAAACCTAGCTCCTCGTTTCTCCCTCTGGGTGTTATCTTATTCCTCCTGTGGAAGGGGACCTTCTGTTGTCCTGACAACATGGCAGGACGAGGCTTTGACGCACTCCTTTCACAGGGTCTGTAAGGTCTGGGCACACTTACAGGGCTGCACTGTGTGTACCGCAAAGCAAGTTGAGCTGACAGGCTCCAGAGCTCACAACCCCAACTCACCGAGCTGCTGCACAGCTTGCAGCTGCAGAAAGGCGGGGTAGGAGTGAGGGTGGGGGTGGGGATGGTGTTCCAGGAGGACCCCAGAGGCGCCAGGAGCCCCTCATGACAGCAGCTCAGCAAGGCTGGAAGCCAGCGGGAGGGGCCCCAGCAGTGCTGGGAGGGACCCAAACCACCAGTCACACCTGATGTTTGCAAACCGCTGGGTGTATTAAGAGCGCTTGTAAACCTGCCGGTGAGTAGATGTGCACACATTCACTCTCTCTCCTGAGATTTGCAGAAGGTGGATGACCAACAGCCTGTATCTTCTCAACCAGAAAGCAGCCCTGGGCTGTAAGTCTTTCAAGGGCCAGGACTGGGTGTGAAGCAGGCACGAGGTGGGGTGAGATGCCTGCAGAGGACGAGAGCTCTGTGTCTTCTAGACAGGCACGTGCTAGAACCAAGGAGGAACCAGGCGGGGCATGAGGGCAGGGGAGAGGCCACAGGTGGGCATGCAGGAGAGCCGTCCTCACCCCACTCCTTACCCGTAAGCCTCCCCCCCGCCCCAGCCTCAGGGGCTGTTTAAAAGGGACCTTGGAGGAAGAGACGAGATTTAGTGAAAATGACTGGTGCTGGGTTCACAGAGCCATCTGACAATGAAAGTTGATTAAAAGGGTGAATTTAAGCCAAAGGGAAAAACGAGCCAGGTGTTGACAGCAGCATAAGCATCTCAGAGAAACTCAAATGCTGAGAACTTTCAGCTCTTTCCGGGGCCCCCAGGGTCGACGATGTGTGCTCAGGCCTCTTTCTGGCTCCAATACCTGCTTGTGGCTGAAAAGAGTTTCACAGAACAATGCTCCTCCCTGCCCAGGCATCAGTCCCTGGGGGAGCCTTGGGCAGGTCCCCATGCGTTCTCCCTGGAGCATTCACTAAGTGCCTACTACACATCAGAGAGAAAGCAAACAACCCTAGCTCCATCCTCAGGCTTTTACACTCAGGAACACACAGTGTCATTGGGTTTACTCGAGGAGATAATTTACTTAGGTCTGGCTGTCAAGACAGGAGAATGACATTCTAGTTCAAATGCCACTGCATTTAAACAGATGAAATCTGGGGACCAGAACATCTCAGAACCTGGCTGCTCTGAGGGTGGCCACGGTCAGCCGCATGGGCAGCCTCTGGAAATGCACTAGAGCTGCAGACGCTGGAGCCCATCCAGACCCCAGACCACAGCCTACTCTGAACAGGACCCCAGGGCTCCTTGAGCTCATGGGAGCCTGAGAACCAGCAGTCTAGAAGTCTCAAATGTCACCCGAAGGGACAGGCTGCTGGTGCCACCCCCGAGTTCCTAAATGCTGGTGCCCCAGAGCTCCTGATTGGGTGGGTCTGGGTCCCCAGGAACCACGCTTGGAGAACTCATCTCAGGCACCCCTACCACGCCACCAAGCCTGCATCTGTCCTGCAGCCAACTGTGGGAAACCAATTCAAGTCACTAAGCCTCACCTGACCTGCAGCAGAATCACCAGGAGAGCTTTTAAAACACGGACTGCTGGGCCCAAAACACGGGCTGCTGGGCCCAAAACATGGACCACCGGCATCCCATCCATGTAGACACCTCAGGACATTCACATCGGCATGAAATTTAGGGATATCAAAGACAAGAAGAAAATCTTCTTTAAAAAATGAAGAGGTGGTTGAATTTCTGAAGATTTTCATAAAGTTTCTGAAGAACTGGAAGCAAGAAGACAGCTTGTAAACTGTGTTTAAATGTGAATATACTTATTCTTTAACTCTATAGGGTGCTGACTATCTTTGGCCACAAAAGTAAATGCAATTTTTTCTTTCCACTTTCACTCAGCATTCGTGACGTGATTAAAGCCCATTACCTCATCATTCTACCTTCCTGTACATCTAACTGCAATTTTAATCAGTGGTCATAAGTACAGAAAAATTCTTGATTTTTCCTCTTGTCTTTTGCCTTGGCCTTGGCGGCCGCCCCCATAAATCTTCTCTCCTCACCTGGCCCACCTCCTACTGAAGAGAAGACAGAGTCTGACTTAGTGCCCAACAGCTCTCTGCTTTGGATAAAGACCTGGGGAGAAACGTGGCATGGTGAGAGTTTTTCAAAAACATTCTTAAAATATCTTTTAAAAATAATGTTAACTAGAGGGTGGAACTTCTGAAATCACAAAATGTTAAAGTCCAGGAGAGCTGACCTATCTGTGAAACAACATTCTGTTGATAGTGGCTTATTGGACAGGGCAGGCAGAAGAGGATAAATAACCTCAAAACAGACACAAGCAGGCATCGCTCCCACCCATGGGGCAGCAGGGGATGGGGGGACGGATATTGTCTGGCTTCAGGGTTCGCTCCCCATATGCACCTGCTGCCACATACCTAGCATGCAGCGGAGCACTTCTAGAGAGAGCTGAGCACACTGCCTTACCTGAACCAAATGTTCTGGGGTCACCTGCATCTGTATCTCCAACAGCACCTCAGCATCGGTGGCAGCAGAAACCACTGGGAATCCTGTGGGCACAGCTGGGGGCTACCCAGGACGACCTACCAGGGCGCTGCAGAAGCTGGGCCAGCCTGGGGGCCCACCTGACCTTCACCAGCTTCCTGCGCATCGCTTCTTGGAACTGAGTCCTTCCCCAGCCCTTGACGCAGGTTTCTCGAAAGTCTTACACAATCAATCCCTGGGCGCACACTGGCCCTCCTTGCCCTCTCCTGCCTGGCAGAGCGCACGATAAGAAAGCATTTGCTTCTCTTCCCTCCTCTTCACAGTCTCCTGGGGTGGACTTTGGATATCGGTGAGTTTGTATCTATATCTCTGCCCTCCTTCACCTGTAAGACTTTGTTATCAGGAAGAAAGTACCTGCTCCGCTCAGAAGGATGCCAAGGCCTTCCTGACTTCTCTCTGCCCAGCCAGTCTTGGGCATGAGGTGTTCCCTGTGTCCCCGGGGACAGTCACAAGTAAGAGAAGCAGAGGCAGATCTCTGCCTGTTCTCTCTAAAGGCACTGCTCATCCTGCTTCTCTGGCCTCTTTGAGAGAAGACAGCTGATCCTTCCACATCCAGGCTCCAACCTGAGCCAGTGAGCAGCCCTGCAGTCCAAAGAAGCCCACGCACTCTCCAGATATGGATTCTATAGGCGGAGGAGGGGGCACTCCTCCACTCGCTAAACCTCAGCCCTCCTAACCTGGTGCCCCAGAGCCACCCCCATGAAGTCAGGTGAAAACTGCAATCTATGCTTTCAACTTCTCGAAGTTTTGATTTTTCATGAAGTCCACTGCCTCAAGCCACAAGCCTCAGGGTCACCCCAAGCTCCAGGCTCCCTCATGGCCACCCAATTAGCACACGGTCAGTGCCAGACACACATTCAGAGTAACTCCCTGCCTGTCCCAGCCGACCTGCACTCAGCCTGCTACAGGCCATGACCATGCCCAGCTGGCTTTTGTGGCTGCAATCCCCAGTTGCCTTGAGAGCACAGGACAAAGCCTGGAATTCCCAGGACTCAGTAGTCCTGTCAGGTCCTATACACTGCTGCTCCAAACCCCTCCTGGAGGTCCCAGCCGCCGCCAAGCCACACGCATTCCTGAAACCTCATCTCCACGTGCACTGGCCCCAAGCCTCAACAGTGGGTCTCCAACAACCTGGGAAATGGCCCCTGGCTGGTGTCTGCTCCAAGGAAAGCCACAGTGCATCCTTGAGACACTGCTCCTGCCGCGTCCTCCTCTGTCCAGGGAAACCTACGTGGACTCCCACCAGCCCCTGAGAGCTGCAGAGGCATATGGCAGATGTCTTCCACACCAGGGCCACACACACTTTCCAGGTCCCGCATCCAGTATCCAGGGCCACTGTGATGGACAGATAGAGCTTTGGAGCTTAGCCACTCTGACCGGCTGCCAGAGGGAGGAGCTTCCCTCTCTGACTTGGTAGCACATGTGCGCCAGGGAAGTCCTGGAGGGGCCAATGGGTGGAAAGATAGAAGGAGATGAGAAACAAGATGCAGGAGAAGGTGCTTTGGGGTCCCAGGAGCAACATGAGAGAGGGCAGGACGGCAACAGTCACGTGACAGATGACAGGGAGCATGGATCTGCGCTGATACAGGCCTCCCTGGGTCCGGCACCCATACGCCATCCTGCCAAGTCCACAGCAAGACTGTGGGAAAGAACAGTACCACCTCTGGTCTCCCTCCTCGTCCATCCCCCATGGGACTGCGATCCCAAACGCAGGTGAGGAGTTTGGTGTGGGTTCCTGACCCACTGCCAGCTCGTTCTTGAAAAAGCCACCGTTTTCCCCTTGGGGGACCACATCCAGGGGCAGAGGCCATCCTGCCTCTCTTCCAGCAGCCCCTGGTCCCCAGAGCATCTCCACAGCCCCTCTGCACAGAGCACCGGGAATGCCTGGCCATTCCCAGTCTCAAGGCCACTGCTGCCCGGCCCTCCTCACATCACACTTGCGTGTTTGCAGATGGCCCGAGGGCACCTGCAAGGACCTGGCCTCACCAAGCCACCAGCCCAGCCACGTGGCTCAGACAAATACCGCGGTAAAGTCATTTGTTCCAGACAGCCTGTGTCACTAATGGAAATGCCAAAGTGCCTTGAGGTGGGCAGCCTGGGGTGTGTGCCGGTCAGGAAATCTCATCAGATTGCTTCAAGATTTCCTCAGTCTTCGCTCCAAAATACCAACTGCATCGCAGCCATATGAAAATCGAATCCACCAAGTAGATGGGTCTGTTTTGAATTTTTATGTAATTGGAAAAATGAAATAAATTCTTTAAAATTTGATTCTAATTTGCCTTAGCCTTTTATGGATTTTGTAGCTAATCAACCAAGATAGCACTTATTTCATTCTTCCTTAAAGTTGCCCCCTATACAGAGCCTTCATTTGTGAATAAAGATGATTGACAGATATTAGTATTCTCAGTGATTGCTGTTATTTAAATTTAGGTTACTTATTTATTTTCCATCACAGAGGAATTAAAAGAAATAGAAACTGTTTAGCCGGCCATCTGAAACATACTGGAAAATGCTCTGGAGATTTATGTAGTGATTTAAAAAATAATTACAATTTTCTGCTTTGTCTAGAACATTAGGGAATTTAGGGGCCCATTTTGAGAGTTGTAAAAGCCAAAAATTAAAAAGAAGAAAAATGCTTTTCTTAAGGCAAACCTACTTAACATACCAACTACCAACTAAGGCTTCATGCCTAGGAGCAAATGAACAAGTCCTAAACAACAAAGAAAGAGAATGAAGTAGCTCTCATCCCATGAAAACAAAAAAGGAATGAATGTGACTTCAGGACTGGACTGTCTAGATCCTCTGCCCATGCTGGGTCAAACCGTAAGTGATACAGGTTCCAAACTGACTGAGCAGAACGAAATGCCACTCCCCATCTTTCTGTCTTGAACGTGAGGCTGGACGCTCGGTGTGAAAGTGGAGGGTGGCATCCAGCGCCCTCTCCCGCAGCGCCCCCTCCTCCAGCGCCCCAGGTGGCCCATGATGCTGCCTTCACCCAGCCCTTTCCATTGTGTGTTCCTCACTCACAGGACTCTTTCAGCCTTTGGGACAACACTACAAATTTTAGTTTGAAAACCCTGGGTGTGAGAATCCAAGTCTAGAACTTTGGGAGCATGGTACAGGGCACCAAATTCCATCCACCTCTTTCAGACAACTCAATTTGCAACAAATAATGTATAGTCAGAACATAGTGCCTGCTAGACCACCGTCATTGGAAACATATGTCAGTGCTGTTGTGGCTTCAGAAACCATCAGAAGTCATTTTATTTCCCATTTCAAAGACCAAAACAGTAGCTTACATTTTTAATACATAACCAATTGTTTGAGAACATCTGGAGAGCTCTACCTTTCTACGTTTATAGACAGATTCTTTCTTTAAAGGCAAATAGGAAAATCTTATGAGGTCTCTTTCCTACAAGTCCAATGCTCCCCAGTCTGCTGGTAGAATTCTTTTGCCTGCGTACTCACTGTTTCCATATTATCCAGACTCGGAGATACATCATAAGCTCAGTGCCATTAGAATGAAAATTATCCTGCCTTGGATTGCCTATCAAATCTCACACTTTCCTTCACTGTAAAGTTTCACCAAGACACACGTGTGAATGCACAAGCACAGACACAGGCAGCAAAGAGCGAAAGTGAGGCAACTGCAGCACCCCCATCACTGCTCATCAAGGACCAGTGAGCCCAGAAATGCTGACTCTGTTTCAGAGATGGCTTCCCAGAGACCAACACGCCTCAAGAACCTACATCTTTGACGTCTTACAAAGTGTAAGATGTAAGGGTGTGTATGCAATTTTCCAGGAAATCCATTGCATGTCAGAAAACAGAAAACCTGTGCTGATTCAAAACCAAAGTCCACACAGCAGGGCTTTGAGCAGCCCCTGAGGGCCAGCCAGCATGAGAGACGAAGGACACACTAGAGTGGACTTTGAGTGTCAGTCACTGGATTTGCTGGACAGTCTGGCGCTTAAGACAGCTACCCTCTGGGTAAGGGAGTCCACGTGCATTTAGGACTGTGTCTCCTCCACCTTGAACCCAAAAACAGTTTTTACTAAATGTTCTACACTTTCCCCTCCTGTGCGCCCTGTGGAGGCTCCATTTATAAACCAACTTGCCCGGGAAGGGCAGTAACATCTGTCCTCTCAGTGCTTCTTTGTTTCTTCTTTTCCTTGACCCAAAAGACCACAGACTGTCCTACAAGCTATTTCCCAGAGTGTGGTCCCCTTTGACTCCAGGCCTCACATCTAAATGAGTAAGTGCACACAGACACACACACATATGCACACACGTGTACACACACACACACACACACACACACACCAGCAGAACTAACTGCTCACAGAGTAATCACACAGCCGTGGATCCATCGTCAATGACGGGGCTCTGAGTCAGGTGAAGCAATGGATAACAGGCAACCAGCCACTGACCACATCATTTTCATATTGAGCCTGAAATGGGTCATGGGACCAGCTGGGCTGGTCGGCTACATGGGCCTCAGTTTCCCACGATGGCAGAAGGAGCAGGTCTTATTTTCAGCGGCAAACTCCATGTGACATCACAGCTTCTAACGATGCTAAGCGTTCAGCAGATCTTACTTCACAACACAGGCAGCGGTTACTCTCTGAAATAAGAGTGTTTCGTTGGCTCGGGTGCTCATTTTCAGCTCCCAAATCTCTGCTGAACCTCTTCAGTCTTTCCTCTGCCCAGAAACATGTCTGCTCTTTTACTGTGGGTTTACAAGGCACACTTGGCATGCGGGCAGCCCCAGATGCTGACTCGGGCTTATTGAAGGCAGGTGCACACTTTAATATACGTGGGCAAGGGGACCCCCTTCCATCCCATAAAAGAAGCCCTGGCATGTTCTCATGCAGAATCTCTGCACTCTGTGTTCACAGCTATCGCTTTTACATATCACCAGGAACAAATCAGAGCAAGCGCAAATTATGTTCCAACCCTACAAAGGACCATATAAGAAGTGTCTGCATCACACTTTGGGCCCTATTCTCTGGCTGAAAGGCACCCACGAGCTGCACTCCTCTGTCCTGGGCGTCTCTGTGCTGACGTCGTATAAACACCACCACACAGCACCTTGGGGACAGGTAAACACCAGCCCACGTTTCCATCAAAGCAAGATATGTGCCCCCTTCATCATCTGGGAAAGAGAAGCAACTCTAGCAGACAGATTGCTGTCTGTGCCAGACAGAGCCATGGACAGGCAGCCCACAGGAGACCTGCGCCCTCTGGGGACTAACCCCACACACCCCAGCAATGGTGCCTGGCAGCAGGCCCAGAAAGGAAACACCTCCTAGGCAGGCCTGCTCAGCCCCAGGGGCAGTCCAGCGAAGATGAGGAAAGAGGCGTGAGGCTGGGAGCCCTTTGACCATCTTCATTTCATGGATGAGGAGACTGGCTTGGACACAAGCCCTGGCTTAAGCTTCCATAAGCCCAGACACAAACCCAGGTTGGTCCCAGCAGGAAGTCTGGCTCCGTGTTCAAGGCCTCAGAGACAGGAGAGCAGGTCCCACCCCTCCAGATCCAGACGATGGTCTGCAGGGGCGCACGTACTGCTTCCGGGCGGACAGGCGCCCCTTCCTGCCCTCGTTCCCCTCCTTCCCCACCTCCCCTGATTTCCACCTTCCCTACACGGGTAAAGTCCTGCTGATCCAGACGAGATGCTTCCATCATTCTGTCTGATGTCTTCAGAAGGCTTCCCGTCTGAAAGCTGCAACAGCACCGCAGGCCCAGCAGGAGTGGCCTTGCCAACAGCGCCTCAGAGAAAAGGGCATGTCGTGCACATGTGGAGGACGGGTGGGCAGCACCCGACCTGCAGGGCCCCGTGCGTGCAGGTCAGCACAGGAGCCCTGGCCAGAAGTGACCCGCACGCAGATGCCACTGTGGGGGCCCCAGGCCTGTGCACTGAGGGGTTCCCGCCATGCCAGGAGCATCCCCACCAGGGCCACCAGCCAGCCTTCCAGCACAGTTGCTGGTGGTGAACCCTGGGGGCGCATACTGTGTCACCTCGCCCCCGGTCACTCACACCACTTTACGCTCAGGAGCGGGAGGCTGGCTATTGAGCTCCCTGGTCCAGGACTGAGCATCTCAGAGCTGCCTTGGTTTTCTCCACACGACCACTCTAATGGAGTGTCCACCAGGCACTAGGACAGGGCCCCGCACATACCCAGGCTCTCCTGACCACAGGGTGTCTGGCCACAGAGCCTAATGGGCAATAGAGTGTAGTTTTGGTTAAAGAGACATCCACACACTCACGGAAGCAGAGAGCGACCGCGAGGGTAAGACTTCCATGACAAGGATGCGTCTCCCAAGGTGACCGCTGCATTCATGATAAAGGTCCTGGGAACCTTTATCCCCCTCAGGCTTGCTTCCGGTTGACCAGACTCTGGAGTGGACATCTACCACCCAGTGCCAACTGCGGCTCCAAGGCTGCGGCCCACAGCCCGTGTGGCCTAGTCACCACAGTGCCACCGCGGGCCTCGGACAGGGATGCTTGCCCCAGGAAGCAGGATGTGCTCACGTGGGAGTCACCCCTCCACAGGCACAGGCAAGCAATAGGCTTTCTTCTTGGACCACAGGAAGACACTGGACTCTACCAGGGATCAGAACTCAGTGTAGATGGCCTGAGCGGCAAGAAGACGAAGCAGACAGGCAGGTGGTGGACAGGTCTGTCATGGACGTGGGATCCCCAGGCCTGAGGGGCAGCCCCTCCCCTGCCTCAAGCAGCAATCAGAATCCACTCACCTCGCAGAGGCGAGCATCGGGTAGCCATGGTGACTGCTGGATAATGGGACCTTAGATTCAGAAGGTGAGAATCATCTAATGATCATGAAAACTGGGGTTACCAGGGCACCACAGAGGCTGGCAGCCCTGTGATCATGAAAACCAGGGGTCACCAGGGCACCACTGAGGCAGGCAGCCCTGTGATCCTGAAAACTGGGATCACCAGGCCACCCTAGAGGCTGGCAGCCCCGTGAACCTGGAAGCTGGGGTCACTGGGGCACCGCCGAGGCTGGCAGCCCTATGATTGTGAAAACTGGAATTACCAGGGCCACCACAGAAGCTGGCAGCCCCGTAATCATGAAAACCGAGGTCACCAGGGCACCACTGAGGCTGGCAGCCCCGTGCGTGCCCGTCGCCCCCTGCGGCCAACATCTGGAATCTGCCCTCAGAGCGAGCTGCTGAGCTACAAAGAGTGTGTGGCCGGCGATGTCCCAAAGTAGGGAACCACAGTGGTCTCCTGGGCGCTCCACGTTCGCCAGCCCCTCTGCCGAGCACCTGAGACTGACCACTCCTCTGAACTCACACCTGCTGCAAGGGAGGGGAGGCTGTGACCCACACGTCTGTGGGTGGTGGGACAGAGGCACAGAGAGTTTAAGTCACTTGGCCAAACCCACACAGCAGGCCAGTGACAAAGATGGGTTCAAACCCCAGCCTGGATGAAACTGAAATGCACCTGAGGGCCAGGACGGGCCCATCTTCAGTCCTGCCTCCAGCCCGAAGCTCAGGACTGGCCCTTGGCCTGCACCCCCTGCAGCCCCCGCACACCTGCTGTGGTGCACAGGCCAGGGGCCCTGCTCATCTGGGAAGTGAGCAGGACGTGGGCTGATGTGCAGTGCTGAACTGACACACCAGGCATCCAGAGCCACTCCCCATGCAGATAAATGACGCTATGACACGCACAGCAGAGCCTGACCTCACAGAGGACACTGCAGAGAGGCACACCCCTCCCACCCAGCTGGAAAGCAGGGGGATCAGGAGGTACATCCAGGACCAGAACTCAGAGCTGCTCAGACGCTGTGCTATCCTGCCTCCGGGACTCCAAGAACACCCGACAGGAAGGTCACCACGAGTCTCACATCTAGACACCTGACCATCCTCTCAGAAAGTATGCTCAAACTGAAAAGAGTGTCCTGTTCCCATGATTGGTTTATCTTCCTACACCCCCACATCTTGGCTGACTGACCGGGCCACCTCTCCTCCGCCAGAGCTGGTATGGGGCTCATGGTATAAAAGTCACCCAGGGCCCACACAACACCCACCATGCAGGAGGAGCTCGAGAAGTAACGACTGACTGCTGCCAACAAGGAAAGCCGTGTTCACCAGAGTCTGTGATCTCAGGGACCTGAAGGGTGGGATCTTTCTTTAATTTCGGACAAGCCCAGCAAGAGTCGTGCCAGACTCTTACAGAAGACTCACTGTCACACCATCTGCGGTACAAGCCTCGCCCAAGGCTCAGGGGGGACCCCACCCCCACCTGGGGCCCTGGGACATAAGCCCGTCTCCTCACCCAGCCAGGGACCTGTCCACCACCTCTTCACAGACAGCTTCCACCGCCTGCACCGGCAGCCCCCCTCGGCTGCCCTTAAAGGGAATCCCAGGCAAAGGGGCCCTTTTCCATTATCCCTCGGGCCCCAGACACCAACCTAGACACACAGACAATGGCCAGGACAAAACGCCATGTGTGGAAAAGAATCGTATCAAACCCTGGCTCCACAGTCAAGGTGAGTGTGAAGCAGGAATGCCGCCGTGGCAGAGCTGGGACAGTGCTGAGAAATCCGAGCTGAGAAGGATGAAAGGGGTCGAGGGAAGGAAAAGGAGGTAGTCACTACTGTGTTAATAACAGTAAAATTCTAACAGAACAACAAAGTCAGTGTAAATACGGGGAATCAAATAAGCCTGGACTCGGGAAGTGCACGGAATTGCTCCCTTTAGATCAAAGCTCTTAAAGATAAACACTGCTCAGAGGAAGAGTCAGGCAGGGGTGGGGAATGGACGTGGGAGGACGGGGGGGCTGAAACACAGCCTCTGCTTCTCTCCTGCAGCTGTGCTTCGGGAGAGCTCTCTGCTCCCCCAGGGATGAGAAGCCCTCCTTGGGAGGGCGGGTAGCAGTGCCCAGCTGCAGGGACCTGGTCTCTTCCACCATAACCACCATGGGCTGGGTGCCTGTCGCGTGCCGGGTAGCAGGCTGGTTGCCAGTGCCCTCACAATAACCCTGAGAGCCCCACTTTCACTCAGGAAGGGAGGGCTCTGAGAGCTTCAGGGACTTGCCCAAGACCTCAGCTGGAGACTCAGAGAACAGGGCCTCACACAGAAGCCCGCTGACCCCAACAGCGTAATCAGAAACCAGGTTCTGAAATAACTCACCACCTATTACTAACCAAGTTCCTGTGATGTATGGATGAGTGTTAAATAACAGCATCAATTTCTCTAAACCAGTGATTCCCCAGTGTAGTCTGGGCACCCTCTCAGGGAGTCTAGGAGGTCAAATCCTGCTCCTGAACTCGGTGGGCACCACATGCCTCCCTTCTCGTCTTCCAGGAGGCAAGTAGGCTTTTCCTCAGGCAACATGGTGAGTGCTGACCCTCTGGTCTGACAACTGGGGCACAATCTCATGTATATTGTAATTTAAGTTTTTCTCAGTTTCATTGTTCAAGATGGTCCATGTTGACAGGTACAACTCACACCGACAAAGGCTCTCAGGTCTTCACTCACTTTTAAGAGCCTAAAGAAACTGTGAGGCCACAGGTTCAAGGCCGTTCCACCTAAATCACCAAACAGATCCAGACATACAGACCTGCCCACAGGCTTCCTGCGTCCGCCTCTTACGGTTCACTGGCCACGCTGAAATGTGGAAATCCTATTTAATCTGAGGTAGGTGTGGTACTATTTATAAAATGGGTGAGACCTGCAGTTTTCATAAGGAGGTTTATATTGCATACTTGAAATCTGGAGGCTTTTCAGGAATGTATCATAAAACCACCTCCATAAACCGTCTCTCAGAGTAGCATGATAACACCTCCAGGAGACTCTCGCCGTCAGCATGTTATTGCAAACTTACACAATTTCTGGGATCTCATTTTTACTATTATTCTTAAGGGAGGCCAAGAAATCCTCCCATAGTTTTGAAGTCTTATCAGGTCCATGTTCAGAGGTTTTCACTTTCTCTATTTTCTCACTTTTCCCCTGACTGATGATTAGCTACAGTCCTTCCTCACTGAATAGGATTCTGCTTCGAATCTCACAACGCAGGCCCAGAGGAACACGGTGTCTGGTCTGAACAGAGCTTTAGCAACGGGGCTTTAGGTGCTTGTCTTGGCTAATTTGCTAACACATGAAGCTGCTCAGTGGTGTGTCAAATTCTTACTTCAGTAAGTCATCTAATCAGCAAAATAAATGGTAAAGTAAAAAATCTATCCTTGGATTCATAATCAGGAGAAATGTAGATCCAGATCAATATGAAACAAGTAAATTAATAGTTCTATTGAACTCAACAGTGTTAAAATGACAAAGATGACATGGTGTGTATAAGACAAGGAGGAAAGTGGACCAGGACTGTACTGCCAGGAATTACTGTCAGAATAAATTAACACTCTCTGAGTGAGAACCAATGTCAGTCAATAGGCAGCATGCATTGGAGGCCAAGGAAGGCAGAAACACTTGGGAAAGGGGAAAATGAGAAAGTTTTGAAAATTCTCCCAAAATGCAAGTTTCTGCAAATAGAGACTTTCAAGAGTAGAGGCTGTGATTTTGGTAAATCTAAACCAGAGCCTGGAGCTCTTGGGAACAAAATATACCAAGAGTCACTGTACCAATCAAGAACGATTTCAGCATCTATGACATCATTGAAAACTTATATTATTCTGCATTGTATTTTCTCCAAGAGATTTCAATCCAACCCCTGTGTTCTTGTTTCAGTTTTATGGTAAAATAAAAAACTACCCAACACATTCTGTGTGTGCATGCTCAGTCACTTCAGTTGTGTCTGACTCTTTGCAATGCTATAAACTGTAGCCCACCAGGCTTCTCTGTCCATGGAATTCTCCAGGCAACAATACTGGAGTGGGCAGCCATTTCCTTTTCTAGGGGATCTTCCCACCCAGGGATCGAACCCGTGTCTCCTGTGTTGCAGGCGGATTCTTTACCATCCGAGCCTCCTGGGAAGCCCTGACACATCATTACATCAGCCTTTAAATTGAACAGCAGCCACTGATGCTCCCAAAGTTTGAAAGAGTAAAACTACAATTAATTATAGTATCTCCACAAGGCCGAGAGCATGAATTTTGTTGAAACTGTAAGTAGGCCAGTGCTGACCCCCAGATTCTAAGAGCTACACTGGGAGAGTCCTCACTAGGGGTACATTCCCCTGACACACGCTCACTCCTCCTGTCTCTGGGGGGAAACCCAGTGAGGACGGCACTGTTGCTTCTCTCCCTCCTCCCAGGGGGAGAGAGACGGGGCTCGGGGCTACCCTCAGCCTGGCGCCCACTCCCCCAGCCCCATTGGTGGGGATTCAGTGAATACCGGCCACATGGGGCCTGCAGCAGTTGGGATAAATG
The DNA here is from genome assembly GCA_006408675.1 of Madoqua kirkii. Taxonomy (NCBI): domain Eukaryota; kingdom Metazoa; phylum Chordata; class Mammalia; order Artiodactyla; family Bovidae; genus Madoqua; species Madoqua kirkii. Next base: position 2,605 of record SJYC01092975.1, on the reverse strand, counting down.
GCAGCCTTGGAAAGCAGGCTGGTGTGGTAGCTCCACACAGGCCAAGACTCTCCTGTGGGAAGAAGATGCCCTTCCTACCAACGGGCTTTTAAGAAGCCAGGAGGCTGGGACACAGACATGGGGTTGCAGAGCCCATGGGTGCTGGGCTGTGCTGGGCTGTGGGCTAATGCTGATGGTGAGGCTTGCGACCCTACAGCCTGAGTTCAGGGGCCAAGAGGGTCTGAAAGGGCCTGAGCCCTGCTTGTCCAGCAGCTGTGGAGGCGCCCAAACCCACAAGCTCTCACAATGGCACACCCAGTTTCGTGAAATATGTTAGGATCTGACTATTAGGTTTCAGAGACATGAACTGCAATTTTATCCTTAGGAAGATCATGAAGTTTTATTAATTATGACAGAAAAGGAGAATTGTCTCATTTACAGGTGTCTCCCAAGGATCTAGAAAAATATCTTGTCCAGAGCAGGTGCCCACTGAACAGTTTTGAATGACAGAGGCATTTATTAAAAAGAGAATGTGCCACAATCTTGAGCTAAGAAAAAGAAATAACATGATGAAATAACTACGACAGACCCAAACGTGAAGCCTGGGCTTTAAAAGGCTGGTGCCCAGAATACTCTGCACTGAGGAACTCTGTCTGCTTGAATAATCAAAGAGAAACTAGACTGGCTGGAAAAGCAGGTTTAGACCTATTATCAGATGGGGAGTGTTTTTTAATAATGAAATCAAAATAAAGGAAGACAGGAGAGGTATCTTTGAAAGAAACGTTGAGATTTTAGAAGCTGATTTGAGACTAAAGAAATATGAAAGGGAAATGACATCTTAATGGCAGATCACAACGGGAAAGCAGACAGATACGGGGTTCAGCACTTAAAGAGAGGGTATTGGGAGACAGGGCTGGATTTGCGCTGTCACAGTTCATGGAGTAAATGGGGCCCAAAGACATTCGATGCACGAGATGAGACAAGCCCTCAACAAGCAGACTAGGATGATTTCTCCAGAAGAGCCAGAATCTGGAAACTACAGAGAAGCCCATCGTAAGGCTGGGAGTGCCCAAGGGTCCACAGGAGTCCATGGGGCTCTGCTCCCTGAACAGAGTGTGAAAGATTCAAGCTCTTGTTGCAGATACCAGCAACTCAGATAACCTGAACATTATTTCACCATGAGTACCCAGAGCAGGTAGGTTAAAAAGTAAAAACAAATCAACTAGAGCTGAGCTTGAAGAAAGAAAGCGAAAACTCAAGGCACCTAGTATAAGGAGATGGCTGAAATCCCCGAGGTGATCCATCACCCCAGGGCCCGGCAGGGTGAGGTGTTGTCACTTTGGGGCCAGGTTATCATACCCACATAACAGGAAGCAGGCAGTGGTACCAGTCACTGTGGGAGCTCAAACCAACTCACTGCAAGGGCCAGACACCCAGGACTACGTCCCCAGTGGAGAGATGGACAAGGACCTTCCCATGAGTATACAAATTCTTGTCCGTCTCATCCTGGGCTATGGAAGGAAAACAACAGCAACCACCTAAGACTATAAATCCCAGCCAACAAAACACTAGTGTGTGGGGTTTCAAATGACCCACCAACATACGTAGAAATCTGTAAACAACAGGACCACCTTCAGTAATTCTCACAAAAACAGGCATAAAACTATTCTTGGAAAGGCCCACCAACCTCAAACCCAGTAGGATCTCAACAGCTAAAGTTCTACTAAAGATGATCTCACAGCCCTAAAATACAAAGCACATGAAGGAAGAACTGCGCAGCAACAAGAGTTGACACAAAGAGCACACAGACAAGTGGAATGCCTAGAACAGCAGATAACAAGACACTTTTACAGAGACTGTCACATGGGAATACTTAAATAGACAAGATGTCAAAGAATGTCTTATAACCTTAGTAAAGAATGTGCAATACTTAGAGGAGCCAACGAAAAATTCCACAAGTAAAAACAATTATTAGAATACAAAATTCAATAGGTCCAATTGAAGATTACACACAGGTTAATGAAAGAGTATTAAGTTAGAAGGTTTGAGGAAATTATCAATAATGAATCATACAGAGATATAAAGATGGAATTTATGAAAAAGAATGAAATAAATAGATCCAATTTATATTAGAAGCTTAAAGAACTTCTTGAACTTAAAGAACCAGCAATCATTCTCTAACATGTTTTTCTCTATTCCAAGTACTTCTTTTGTCTGTATTTTCATCAAGATCTAATGTAAGTTCCAGAAACAACTTGAACATGAGTTATAGTCCTAAATGTGAGACACAAAAAAACTGGACAAATGCATAAGAGCTTATCTTTATGATACTGCAGCATGGAAAACTTACTTAAAACAAAAAAAAATCATAAAAAGATTAAAACATTTGATGGTATTAAAATTAAAACCTCTGGGAGACTTCCCTGGCCATCCAGTGTTAAGACTCTGCACTTTCAAAGCAGGGGGTGTGAGTTTGATCCTTGGTCTGAAGCTAAGGTACTACATGGGGTATGGTGTGGCCAAAGATAAATTTTAAAAGACATAAAAACCAATTTAAAAATAAAAGTATACAGGCATACCTCAAGAAGCAAGAAAAAAGTCAAATAAATAACCTAACTCTACACCT